>CM039680.1:74936049-75248549 GCA_022537955.1 Schmidtea mediterranea
AAAAAAATTATATATAACCATGATAATCTTACCTTATCCTTAATCAGACTATTCAGTGATTTTATTTTTGTGCATGTGTATAGACAGTGATCCTATTATTACTCACTTTAAATGATTTAATGCATGTGTATCAAGCACGACTGTAATCGTGCATAGTGTAAATCATACTTTATTGATTTTATTTATTTTTTTTACTCTTGAATACTTTAATTTATGTAATTGGGGGTCTCAATTTCAACTGGCCCCGGAGTGTTTTATGTTGGGCAAAACTAATTTGAACACATACTCGTTTAACCAGCACGATAATGCCTGTGTCTTTTTGAGCGAGAAACCTAAATTTAAAAGGAAAAAATGTAAAATTAAAAGAAAAATGAAATAATTAAAAATTAAATTAAATTTTAAACAAAAAAATGTAAACATTTAGCGATAAATCAAAAAGAATTAAAAAACTATATTTTAAAAATAATCTCGAAAACTCCTTGTTTTACCGTATCAAAACACACACACGGAAAATCTTGATTTATAAAGCAGTGCTGGGTAGACAAAAAGTAGTACATTTTTTAAAAAAGTACTACGTACTCTTGCATATTTTAATACATTTCTTTTCGTACTCTGTCAAATTATATTTTATCTATTTGTGATTATTATTTTTGTGAAAGCCTCGATCATCGAAAACTATAAAGTAAAATTTGTTATTTTATTATTTTATTTTTATTTTATTATTATGTAAATTTTATATTGTTATATGATTAAATTTAAAGTACTCTTATAAAACTTTTATTTCTAATTTTTTATCTTTATCATATTTGACAGGATATTATCAAAAATTGATTAAAAGTTTCATTTTGACTCGAACCTCCATTACGAGGAATAAATTTTAAATTTTAATTTTGTCCTATTTAATTCACATACTACATACCATAACTCACACGCACACCGGATTAAACCGGTGGTTAGCAGGGAACTTGCTGTGAAGGCGTCTCTGGAACCGTCCTGTATTCTCCCTTCCTAAATCCTATCGCCCAACCCTCGAAAGAGCGCGTTGAGGCCCTGGGAAAGGCTTAAATATAAAGGATAAAAATAATAATTTGAAAAATATATAGAGGAGTTGATTACTATGAACGACTCAAGCAAAGGTGGACCGAAAATTAAATTTAGGATAGATATTAGAACGAATGAAATCACTACTTACACAAATTATGGTCAATGAGACACAAAAGTCATTTTTGAATTTGAAAACCACGAACTATTATCTTAAAATCGATTGAAACGACAATACTTAGTAGAAAATACTTAAACGAAAACGTTTTAATAAACATTAATGAACCCAATCCAAACCAAAGCAAATGTCCAATAGTCAAAGATTTGTTAAGAGAATGATTTCAAAGCTTTGTTTAAATTTTATAATCTTAAAAATTCAACAAAATTATTTCCAAGTAAGCTTTAGACGCATACACTCGTTAGCTATTATTATTATTATTATTATTATTATTTTTATTATTATTATTATTATTATTATTATTATTATTATTATTATTATTATTATTATTATTATTATTATTATTATTATTATTATTATTATTATTATTATTATTATTATTATTATTATTATTATTATTATTATTATTATTATTATTATTATTATTATTATTATTTTAATCCTATTGTGATAATTTTATTAAATTTAGTTTCATTGTTATATTTCATTCATTTATTATTATTATTATTATTATTATTATTTTAATCCTATTGTGATAATTTTATTAAATTTAGTTTCATTGTTATATTTCATTCATTTATATCCATTTCGATTTTATTATTAATGTTATGTTCAAAATTATAAAATTATTTTTGTAAATATTAATTTTATTTTTATATTTTATAACTATACTTTTCACTATCAAATTCTTATGATTACAAGCCAACTACGATCCTAGCTATATTTCAAACTAAACATAAAATAACTAATTTGTTAAAGTGAATTATACGAAAATTCGTACGATTCAGATTCTACCTAATTCAAAATGAAAATAATCATATTATTTTGGTAATTCAATATACCTTGATATTAACAGTGCTTTTTCATTGTGAGAACTTTGCAGAATCATGTAAAAAAAAGATGTATATAAAAATCAAAAACAAATTCAATATCATCAATATGTAATAGTATAAGAAAATTATCATTGTGAGAGGTTACGAATTTTCTGAAATTTTTGCCAACTGATTTATATTAAAAAAGGAATTAATGAGAAAACAATTCATAAATTTATTTATTTGAAAATAACATATGACAAGAATAAATCACCAATTCAAATTTAGTTACTTGAAAATAAAATCCAACAAGAATAAATCACCAATTCAAATTTAGTTACTTGAAAGTAAAATGTAACAGGAACAAATCGCCAATTCGCAAAAGTCATAAAATAAAAAATTACAGATTAGATAAATTACATTCCAATGAAGAAGCAGAGAGATCTACAATTTAAATCATTTAAATTAATTTAAAGCAAATTAATAAAATTACCATACTATATATACCAATAGATAATAACTTTACTTAGATGGGATTCATTTCACCCAGAAAATCCTAAATTAACAGGAAAATTAAATTAAAGGAGGAAAAATTATACATACTTACATAGGTTCCCGCAATAGGGGTCAAGGGGAGCATTTGCCCCCCCTAGCTTCTGGAAATAAATACCAATTCGCGGTTTTTAAGAAAAAAAGTAGATTATTTAAATAAAAAATATAAGGTCATAAAATATTATTAGAAAATTCTACTTACTATAAAAGATTTTTTTTCGATGAAGTACTAGGATCAGGTATCCAGGTAAATATATTAAATTAATCATTTACAAAGTTGTCCTTCAAACGCAACTTACATTTCACATCGCGTACAAAATGAATTAATAGGAATTTGTAATGATGTTTTAAGAGAAAATATTATTGAAGATGCAAAGAAAAACCCATTTCTTTCAATCATTGCAGATGAATCGTGTAACATATCTGGAATAGAGCAATTATCTATTGGAATAAGATTTATAAATAAAATGTCCACTAATGAATTTTGCTGCCGGGAAGAATTTCTAGAATTTGTTCTATTAGAACGTATGGACGCCAAATATATATCAGAAACTATTATCTCGTCTCTTGTAAAATTTGGCCTTGATCTATCAAAAATGGTTGGTCAAGCCTACGACGGTTGCTCGACAATGGCGGGAAAAATTAGTGGCGTGCAAATGCGTATCCAGGATCAATACTCATTTGCAAATTTTTACCATTGCAGTTCACATAGACTGAACCTTGTGATAAACGACCTAAATGATGTATGTGAAATTAGAAATACGGTTGGGACTATTAAATCGATTATTAACTTCTTTCGAGAGAGCTCTTTAAGAAGAAAACATATTTCAAATATTCCTCTATTTTGTTGGGCCAGAACAGAGTTTCGTTTAAATGAATCGGTAATAGCACGCATACACCACACGCAGATTTAAAATGAGACCCATAAAACATCAACTAACTACTGAAAAATATGAGAAAAGAAATAATTAAAATATAAAATCAAAAACATAAAAATAAACTAAAATGATAACAGATGCAACAAGATCCGCATGAAATAAATACAGATATAACACGAAAACATAAAGATTTGACCGAAAATTGACAATTTTCAAGAAAAAGTAATAGTTCATGAAAGTTAGAAGTCAAATTAAAATAATTTGAATTGGAAACAATTCAATTAAAAGCTAAAAAATAGAATTGTCAAATTAAACTATAAAATTTAATAAAATTAGAGCTAGAATATACTAGAAATCACAAGGTCAAATCTTGTTTTATTACATCAAAATGAACACGCAAGGTTAGGGTTACCCAGTAAGTATATATACCGATTCATTTTCACAAAATTTTAACCAAATTTCGAAAACAAAATTTTGAGAAGTAAGACTCTCGTTTTTAACAGAAACCATACTTAAAGAAGAATTTGTTTTATTTTGTAAGCGGACGATTTCTCGAGAACTTTCTCCACTGTGTGGAGAAAGGTATTATGTATTGAATGAAGGAATGATGAAACCAACTATGAACCTATATGTATCAACTATGAATGTATTTGTACTATGACAATAAAGGCTTATGAAACGAATATGATATGTCGAAATTTTTTCCGGCCCACAGCCGACACAGCACCGCAAGTAATCAAAATCTACACACCCCAACCGAACTGTGTAAGTGCGTGTATAATCGCCAATAGTTCGTGCCCGTGAAGGCTCCGGCATGAGAACGCAAGAGCTGGAACGTCAATATCATCCGTTATAGGGGAAATTGGAAGGTAGAAGGGTAGTCTTTTGACTATTCCTTTGCCATCCATTTCCTAAAAAATCGACCTAAACTTACGAAAACCAATCGGCTAAAAATCTCAACACCGAGTAGTCCAGTGGACACTCATAATTTTCTAATATTGACATATTCAATCTTAAGGTCAAACAAGGGAAGGTAACGGGTTGAAAGAGCGTAAATCGTTGCTATGATAAAAATTTAATAAAACGACGTAAATCGTCAATAAAGCCTAAATCTAAATTCAAGTGTAACTATTAATATGAAAACACAAACTCGAAAAGCCACAGATAAATTATTAAATATTATTTTCATAATAGAACCATTACATAAATTATCTTTAAATGGTAATATTAATACAACACAGAGATCTAGTCAGCTATATCACGCATGCACAGATTCAACTTTTTCAGTTTGTTTATATATAATGTCTGAGTATTCGTCTATGCTAGAACATGTAGCTAATAATCTCCAATGAGTTGATCAAAATCTATTAACTGTGAGGAAACAAATTACTTCTCTTGTTGAACTAATAAAAAACCATCGAAAGTTTGCAAAGGACAATTTCTATAATCTCTTGAAAAAAATGGAGACATGTTTGTCTGAATTAAATATTGAGCTGATACCACCAAGAACTGTGAAAAGGCAAACTTGCCGAACAAATATTCCTTCCGATTCTCCTGAAAGTTACTATAGAAGGTCAATTTTTATTCCATACCTGGATTCATTAATAACATCTCTGGAAGAACGTTTTCCTGAAGAAAATGATGTTTCATATTCGATATTTAATTTAGCACCTAGCTCTATGAAAAAGCTAGATCAAGACGAATATGAAAGAATAACGAATGGTATTTTTAACAAATATGGTACGTTTTTAGAAAATTGCCAAGCCGAATCTGCAACATATTATCATTATTATAAGACTTATAAAGATGCTAGCGAATCAATTTCAAATGTATTCGATGCTTTAAAGGCAGCAGAATTATTTTATCCGTCAGTATTCAGGGCACTTTGCATTGGTATTATTATTCCGGCCACTACTTGTACAGCAGAACGATCATTTAGCACACTGCGCAAAGTTAAAACTTGGCTGCGCTCGACAATGTCGGAAGGCAGACTTGCCCTCGGTATGATGTACATACATTGCAATTTAGTCAATGAGTTAATTGAAAAAGGATTTTACTCAGAAATCATAGATCGCTTCGGACGAGATCGGAGAAGGCTACAATTACTACAATAGGGCAAAGTTGCGGAAAACAAATTAGTTGGGTAATATTAATATCTCCAGAACCTCCGGGGATTCATATTTAATGTCATTAAACCAAAGATTTTTTATAGAATACGTTATTTGTATAACAAAGCTGTGTATTTTCTTATCTGTATAAGTCATCTATGTACATATATATGGCTCATTATATATTTGGTATGAATACAAATAAATGTTGAAACAGTCCAATTTTTATTATTTTAATTTTAACTATAAAAGAACACAACTTTTTACTACAAAATAAGTATCAAGCCTTATGTCTATATCTCTGTTTTGGTTTTGCCCCCACCCCTCTGGATTTATTTCTGCGGGCGCCTATGCATACTTACTCTTATTATAGGAAATTGAGATACTAAAATAAATTGTCATGGAAATAAGTGGCAATCGAATAGATGACTTAATTAGGTCATAGTTAAAATAAGAATAAAATATATAGTGTTTTATTAATTTATCCTCTAGATTTTTGATTTTAAAGGGTGATTTTGGAAACCCGTAATATAAAATAGGAAATTCTTACAAGTTCTGGTATTAATAATATTATATGAACCAATTTTCCTAATCCCTACTATATAGATAATAAAAATCGATTAATATTGTTTTAGACATTGATGTAACCATCATTTTAGGTATTACAATAGGATCATTATGATTAAGGATGAGATCTACATTGACATATTATAATCCTTTTAAAATCATTACTATTATTATTATCATTTCTATAATTATTATAATTAT
This sequence comes from Schmidtea mediterranea, assembly GCA_022537955.1. NCBI lineage: Eukaryota > Metazoa > Platyhelminthes > Tricladida > Dugesiidae > Schmidtea > Schmidtea mediterranea. Next base: position 74,942,387 of record CM039680.1, read on the forward strand.
TATAATTATTATTATTATTATTATTATTATTATTATTATTATTATTATTATTATTATTATTATTATTATTATTATTATTATTACTTTTAATATTTTATAATTATTATTCTCATTGTTATTAATACTATAATTATTATCATTATTGCCGTAAGTATTCCCACAGACGCCTTCATTAATATTGTAATCATTAATGATATTACTACCCTAATTTTTATTATTATTACGTGGTTATTATTGTTTTTGTTATTATTATTAATACTATTATTATCTTATCATCAGTATGATTGACTTTAATAAGAATAGGAGATGACTCAGGGTGTCCCCAACAGTGTTCCTACTACATTGGCTAAGTGTCGTGTATACGAGCACTGTTGTAGAGACCTTTTCCAAAATTATATTGCGGAATAAGATACAGTCTTCCTCATCCCTGCTCTCATCCAGACGGTATAATAAGATCCCGTATAAGAACGTTTTAATAGAATTTCAAGAATAAACTTATGAAATACATTTTGATTTAATTAAGTTTCAACCAAGTGTTAATAGATGTATGCATTACCGTTTCATTTATCTATTTCAGTGGAACAGAACAGTCAAATCATTGAGCGATTCCGGAAAGATATCACCAAATACCATCAGGAAGCGATGGTTCAAAATCAAAGGGCCGAAGCTCTGGTACGCCGATGCCGGCACATCGAACAGACCTGGCTAAGACCAGAGGAAGAGGCTAAATTAAGGGCCGAAATTGAATCTCTGAATTCGAAATCATCTCAAAGGGAGAAAGCCCTAAGGCAAGCCGAGCAGAAGATACAAATTATGGATAAAGAGATAATCGAGCTGAAATTGAAAGGCGAGATCCGGGCTGCACTCGTACGATGTGGAAGCGGACTATCGGCCGAGCAAGAGGCGATTGTTATTCGAAATGTAATAGGAAGACATTGGAGTAAAAATTATCACTAGAGGAACCTCGCGTCCGCCAGAAGAAAATCCGAAAAGGAATAGACAACCAAATTGGCCTGGCAAGAAGGAGCGCGAGAAGCAGAACAAGGTCAAAACGGCTCACATGATGGGACACATCCTCAAGTTTAACGGGATTTGAGTACCCACAATAATAACTTAACTTTTATTGTGATATTTGTTTTGTTATTTATTAAATTTAAATTGTTAATAATAATATTACTTGTATTTAGTTTTGGTTTTATGGTTAAAGGATTAAGACAGATAGATAATTGAGAGCGGGACAGTTAAAGTCAGAGCATGACGTCTTCTATGACAGCTCATGAACCCAACTGAATATAAGGGCATTGGCAGTTTTAGAAATAAAGCTCACCTTTGGCGTTCTCAGAACCATCGGTTGAATCATCCACATTGCCTAGCAACGGGTAACCAATGGAGGGTCGAAAGGTTGTGTGTCAGAGTTCAAGGTCAGACGTCCACGAACCCCACATGTGCCAAGGACTCGATGTCCTCGAACAATAAAGATAATTGAGATAAATTTATTATAAAATTTTGTAATTAAATTTAAATTTGGTAAGAAATTTAAATATATTTATATTAATTGAATCTTTTTTCTTATTATTCGTTTTTTATCTCTAATGAATTCATATTAATTACATATAACTCCATGCTTTAAATGACAAATTCAAACATGCGTTCGAAATATTTGTTTAAATAATAAAGCAATGGTATCTGAATATTCAAATAATTGATTATGGCCAACGAAAATTGCATAATATCTATTCGAAACAGGAAATCACATGATGTACGCTTTTATAATATTCTCATTGCACTTTCAGATGTTTATGTAGATTGGAAATTTTTTCGAGAAACTGTAAGATATAAATAATAATTATATAGTCAAATATTTTTTCGAATAGCTCAATTTTCTATGTGTTCCTGAATTAGAGGAAATAGTTGAAGAAAGAATTAGCACAAATAAATGTGGTTATGTTTTGTGTAATAATTTGATTAATGTTATAATATTATTTATAATTACTAATTTGATGAAATCTATTTTATAGATCCATCCTACTGCAATGTTTTCTCTAGATATCTCAAAAAGGAAAATTTATAATTTATCCAATAGAAAAAAATACTGCAGTAATTGGTGTTATGGTGCCTTTAAGCATATTTGTGATCAGATTCCATGGGAACCATTATGGAAAAATAAAGATAAAATTACTAATAAAGTATTTTCACTATATCCTTCAACTGAAAATGGCTGCGGAGGAGAACTCTATTTTGATGAAGATTTATATACAGATGAAAATAGTGAAAGCGATAAAATTGCTAAAAATGATTATCATGAAACCCAGCAAAAATGCAATCCAAAGAAAATAATACAAAATATTAGCCCTCAACAGCTAGCAAATAAGCCAAACGATATGACAGAAAATCCTAAACGACAGGAAACTATGAAGAATGTCATAAACTCTCTTGATAAATTAGCAATTAATAAAAAGAAAACTTTAGAAGAAGTTGTAAATAAGATAAAAACTAAAGCAGTAAATAATCAGAATAGAAAATTGAAAATCATTAATGAGCATTTGAATGATAGTGATATGATTTTAATCCCTTCAGATGAAGAAAGCTTGTTTGTCTTAGAGAAGATCAAATTTTTAATTTCTAGCTGGATTACTGAGGAAACTCAGGATTTTATTTGTGACAGTCCAAATTACGATTTAGATGAAGATTTGGACAATCAAGATGGTACCGATGATAAACCAATAAATAACGAAGTAAGTTGCTTATCAGTAAATTTGCGGATTATTCACGTATCAGGAATGTGAATTGTTACCTACTCTTGATTCGGAGGATGAAATGACAATCAGGAGAAACATTTTAATTAAAAAGGCAAAAATGGCGTAAGTTACCATGGAAATCCTTGAATCATGAAATGATTGTCCCTCATATAGGTGCGTACCGATTTTGGGAGATTTTAACATTGAACCGAACAATTTTCTCAAGGAATTCGAAAAGTTAATTTACACGTGTCGGTAGGTTTTGAATTTATGCTATTATACTTTTAGTTTGATGCAATTTCTTGTCAGTTAGTCAGGAAGATAATTTTTTATAACACCTGATAATACTGATTTAGTAGTCTGTTGAATGATTTGGATGAATATAAAAGTCCTGTAATTGTTTGGTCTACTAGGACTCATTAAATGCGCAACGCTTTTCAGGTGGGGGGGGGGGTTGTCATGCTTCTAGTAGCCACAGAGTCCCGAAAATTAGTCCTTATTCTTTTATTAACTATCAACTAATCAAGTTTTCAAAGAATTATTTTTAACAGTAACATATATTTAACACAAAATTCAAGCATGTTCTCATTAACCAATCAAAATTCACATGGCAGCGCATTACTTACAGCTGTCCATGCTCACAATATCCAGCTGAAATTCGATTAAAGATATTTTTACTGTAATAATTAAGAGAAATGAATTTCTTTTCTAGATTAACTGCAAAAAATATAATCTTTTCAAACAAAGAATTCAAATGGTTGATAATTGTTTTCGTGGACTTATTGTCATCTAAATTGGGAAAGGTGGACGATGACAGAAAGGCTTCCGTATTAAAGAAGCATGGAATTACCCAATCCCATTTGTATGAGAAGGTGTTGGAGGATATTTACTCATACATCGACCAGCCTGTCAATATATCTCTATCGCCACAAGGAGACAGCATTGAGTGTAAATAAAGTTTACGTTTACAGAGTTTTAATAGTTGGTTTCGATTTTGTGTTTCTATTTATTGTTATCAATTATTTAGTGTGTTGATTAATGCTTTGGGAGTGGAATTAAGCTTTTATTTCCAAATATATTTTATTGTTAAACTAACAGCAAATCCCATAATCAAGCGTGCTGGGTTCCAATATATAAGTCTTTCCTTAGTAGGCTTGATTTTATCGCTTAGTGTCCATCTTAAGCAACAATAATGTGAAACACAAGAGGTGAGTCCTCATGAAAAAGTGACCGATGTGAAAGATCTGGAGACTACGTTAAAAAATTATTGGTCCCTTTACTAAACAAAAGTAATAACAAACAAAATTTGTCTTATGTTAATGAATAATTGGAGAGGAAATTTTTTTCAAGTGATGTTCGATGCAAATTTCATTAAATATTTTGCACTTACCGCATTCGACCTTTTCAGGAAAAGTTATGGTGGCCTGATGTGAAGTGCTTATCTCTGGAATGGGTGGGTAGCTTAGCTGTTGGGCTAAACCTATAGGACAGAGTTTGATCGAATATATGCATGCATGATTTAAAATTATCCATAGGGTAGAATATCACAAAGTAAATACATATTACAAATTGGAGAATAATTGTGATTCAAGTAAACACGTAAATTGTGCACCTTTGCAAATTCTAAATCGTTCCATTCAGTAAATATCAAATCAACACACTTAGTAAACAACGGTGAAATAACCGCATAAATAATGTCACAACCACTGATTTCCATATGTTGACAAAGATGATGTGCGTTGCGTGCCCTAATTTATAATAAACTTGAACGCTTGTGGCATCCAATCTAACTTATAGCATGTCGCATTACTCTTTTTCAGGGAGGACACTAGTGCACATCTGTATCATTTTTTGTATTATCATAGCTACTGCTGCTAAGAAAGTTTTTTTTTACTCTGGAAAAAATAGATAATCATCAACGGAATACGATCGGAAAACCTGAAGTAGCCAGAAAAATCGATGATCTTAAATATACAATGAATAACCAATGCTATTTTAGGTTGTTATTCATTGTATATTTAGGATTACCGATTTTTCTGGCTACTTCAGGCTTTCCTATCACATTCCGCTGATGATTATCTATTTTATTCAAGATTAAAAGATATTTCAAGGGCTTCCTGTCAAAATTATATGAAATAAACAGTTGTCTTTAAGTGAGAAGTATAATGATATTAAATCAGTCGAGCCGGAATATTGTATTCACTGAGTTCTCTGTTTTCGTCCAAACCTTCAATCGAATCGACTTTTGACATGTGAAAACTTGTATGATGATGATATTTATATTTCTTGAGTTTATTAGGTCTTGGATAATTGATCGATGGCTAACCACTGGAGGCTCCTAGGATAATTCTTAATGCTAATTTGATAAAAAAAATGTTACTTCCTGTACAAAACTTGAAATAATCACCCTATTGCTTTTCATAAAATCTTTCATAAAAATACATAATATTTGTTGTTTAACCTTCAGTGTGTGCATTGGGGTCAAATGGACCCCAGTCTTTGTAATAAGTGATATAATAAGTTTTTACACCAACTAACTATGTCAAGCAACTAGATTTGCCTCAACTAAGGTTTTCCACACATATTACAAAAGAAATAATCAAAAATACATAATATATGACGTAGCTACGATAGTTTTAAGCAATTTAATTATGTTTTGGTGTATTGGGATTCTTCTGACCCCAATTTTTTTCCCGTCTAACAATCTATAGAAGTTGTCTCTTTCAAATGTAAAAAGTGAAATTCAGTGAATATTATTTTTGAACTATAACTATGGATAACTTTTTTATAAGCTGTCCATTAGCAGAACAAATGTTACAGAAAAAAACAACAATTGGAACAATTCGCGCAAATAAACCAGATCTACCTAAAGAATTTACGAACAAGGCCGAAATTAAGAACCGAGTCATGAATTCTTCCAAATTTTGCTTCGACGATCATCTGACGTTGGTAAGTTATGTTCCGAAGCCCAACAAGAATGTATCGTTACTATCCACTCTACACAATGATGATATTGTTGATCTCGATTCAAATAAACCCAATATCATATTGGACTATAATAAAACGAAGGGAGGAGTTGACACACTCGACAAATTAGTTCGTACCTATACCTGCAAATGAAAGAACAAACGATGGCCAATGGTTTTAAAAAATGAGTTAAAAATTGTTTTGATCTATCGAAAAAGTAGTTGTAAGATAAACAAATTTAATTCTATCATAAATGAATGATTTAGGAAAAAAGTGTGCGATGCCATTCTAAAATTGGCAGAAATTATTCCCGATATTTTACCGAGTTGCACAAAATGCGTGAGCAGTACATTTGGAAATACAGTCAACCTTGTTCATTATGAACCCTGATTATTATGAAGAGTTTAATATGAACCTTCAAGTCAACATTTATTAGAAATTATATGGTTTGCATGGTAAATTTTGTTTTATAATACGAACACTGTTTATTTTGAACAATGAACAAAAAATAGTGTAAAATAAATCAATAATTTATGCAATTTGTTGTTTAAATATTTCATTTTTTAACTGTTTTTTGAACATGAAAAACACAAATTCAAAATGAAAGAGAAAGGATTTAAGTATTGAAGACAAACAGAAATTGTTAAAATTTCTCGATGAAGATAAAGATTGCTCTCAACGCTTTCTTTCATCAAAATACACTCTTTCATTAAGTTGTATAAATGATCTTATGAAATCCAGAGACTCCAGTTTGAATTCAAACTTGAACACCAAACAAAAATGCAAAATACATTTACGTAATGGATATCAAATCGATACCATCTTGTATGAATGGTTCCAGATCCAGAGAACAAGAAATATCAGTGTCAGTGGTGATATATTACAGCAAAAAGCATTTGAATTAGCAAATCGCTTAGGAAATCATGTGTTTAAATGTTCTGGAAATGTTCATTAAACAGAACATATACAATTTCTAAAGAAGATAAAGCAAATGGTAAGTTTTCTAAAGATCAAATTACAATACTCTTTGGAGCAAACATGTTAGGAGAAAAACTAAAGCCTTTAGTGATAGACAGGTTAAAGAAATCTCGTTGTTTTAAAAATTTCGATATAGAAAGTTTACCTATTATCGTTGAAATACAAAATCTTGGATGACGTTGACAATTTTTCAAGATTGGTTAAAAGATTTAAACAATATAATGAAAGCAGAAGATCGGAAAATTTTATTATTGTTAGATAACGCACCTATTCGCCAAAAGACTTTGAACTGAGTAATAGTAAATTATTCCTTTTCCCACCAAATACGTCATCTTTTATTCAACCTCTTGACCAAGGCATTATAAAAAGTTTTAAAGACTATTATAAGAAATTTTTGAGTCTGTCAATAAATTCTAATTTAGATAATAACGTTACACAAGAGACATGGTGCAAAAAGATTGATTTATAACAAGCTGTAGCTTGGATTTCGAAAGCATGGGATAGTTTAAAATCTTCGACTATTTCTTGTTGTTTTAACAAGTCTTTTGGAAATGAGTATGTTAAAGAAGTGAATACTGAATGCGATGATTTTCCATGTTTTGAAATTAATCCAATTTAATCATATTGAATAGATGCAGAAAATCATTCCAAAAGAATTAAATTTCTCTGAAAAATTCCCAAATTTAATACGTTTTGTTTTATTGAAAGGATCTTGTTGAGTGTATTTTGTCAAATATTATATTTTTTAAATAATTTTCATTGATTATGTAAAGATAATTCAAATGTCTAAACCTCCGAAGTTCACTTTATGCTTGGTTTTGTTTTCTTTAAACAGAACTCTATGGAAAGATCTAAAGTCATCACGGATGGTTCTGGTAGGTAGTTTGAACATAGCTTTTTTGTTGGTTCACAAACTTTTATTTTGGTTAAATTTAGTGCTCACAGATAAATGCAATAGAAACAAGCGTATTGGAAAATAAAGATGTTTTAATTTATTTCAGAAAATGCTTGAAAAACGAAAATTTGCATGTTAAATTTCTTAGCATTTATTGGATTTTATAAATTTTATGAAAATATGCAAAACATCGAAGAACTCAAATTTAAAGCAAAAACAATTATTTTACAAAAGAATACATTTTAAATATAATTGGCCAGGGTCGACCGAATGACGGTACAAAGGAACGCGACATTCCTGTATTTAACTAAAATATTATTAATAAATCAATTTTATCTTTTGTTTTTGATAAAAAATTACCCTAAATAACTTTATTATCATTTTAAAACATAATTTATTATATAGTTTATGTATAGTAAAACTAAAATAACGTTTTTTTATTCTACTTATATATTTTTTATGAAATAGAAGGTTTTTTCAAATTGCAGGTGCTGACTGGGCCTGGCAGCACTATTGTCAAATTCCATATGGGTCGGGCTAGAAAGTCAGATGAAAGACCAGTAAATTTAAAAAATACAAAAGAAATATAAAAAAAGATTAATATTATGTTTTTTAAATAATTATTTTCAATTTTGTAATACTTATTTGCTCTAGTTTGTAACAATTAATAATATCAATCGTCTTTTACAATTACGTGCTGTTAATTTTTTCTACTATTCTATGAAAGCCGCTTTAAAATGGTCAAACCGGCCAGTCTGCTACTGTCAAATTTCTTTTAAGGTACCACTAAGAAACTTTACACCGGACCCCACTTTTGTTCGGACTGGCTCTGTAATTTGTTAATAATCTAATTAAGCAATTTTTAAAAATTAATATTTTAAATAATATTTCCATGGTTACCTACTTTGAAATAAATATCATTTTGAAGTTGATTTAATTATGATTTATCTATTTTATGACTTTTCATTACAGTTGATGTTATATAAATGTTGCTAAATTTGTGAATATAATTATGAATTGCATTTAAAATTTTATTTTATTTATTCAATTTCATTTAAATATTTACAATAATGTTCAAGGAATAAGTATTTTGAAAATTTGTTTAGTTAATATTTTTAAATAAAATTAAGTATTTTTATTTAAAAATATTAACTACATAAATAATTATTTAAAATAAATTTGTTTAAATGGGTATGTAAAGTTATAATTTAATTAGTGTTTTATTTAAACTATTTTTCCCCGAAAACAATTTAAACTATTTACGTTGTTTTGCGGAGAAAAGATTTGTCATAAAAATTTTAAAGTAGAAATGAAAATATTAAAATTTTTCATCAAATTTATAAATAATATGAAATTTTACAATAAAATTTTATTTAAACAAATTTTGTTTTTAAATTTAAAATGATTTATAATTTTTGAAAAAAAATATTTTTTTTTAATATTATTTAATTAAAAATTTAAATTATTATTTCAAGTGGATGCATAATATATTTGTTTAAAAATCCGCCAAAATAATCTTTATTTCTTATAATTTCATTATGGTTTGGGAAAATAACAGTTTATTTACTCGGGACCAAAAATGTCATGAGTTACGTTTTTTCAAATTTCTTATTTCTCTTTCAGAAGAGGATGTAGAATGGAAATTTTTCCGTGAAACTGTATGATCTTTTTTTCAATCTTTCTATAATTATTGTTAAACTTAGCTTCGCTATATATGTGTTGCAGAATTGGAAGAAATTACAGAAGAAAAAAATTGCAAAAATAAGTGTGGCTATGTCCTTTGCAATAATTCGATTATTGTAATTATTTAATTTATTTTAATTTTGGTATTTAAAAAAATATGACAGGTGCCCCCTAATGCAATATATTCTCTGAATACGTCAAAGAATCAGATTTTCAAAATATCAAAAAGAAAAAAATACTGCAGTGATTGGTGCTATGGAGCTTATAAGCATATTTCTAGTCAAGTTCCATCTGAACCATTATGGAAAAATAAGGAAAAATTTATTGATAAAATATTCACATTATATCCAAAATGCGCTGTTGGCTGTCCAGGAGAGCTTCATTCCGATGAAGAAATAGATGCAACAGAAGATGAAAAAACTATTTCCAATAAAGAAATTAGTACAAATTATACAAATGTCATCAGAAATTACCAAAATAAATCCCCAGAAATGAATGTGCTAAAAACTCAAATGCCAACAAGAAAACAAACCACTAAAGTAAATGAGTGCATAAACATTCAAGAAAATCCGAAAAAAGTGAAAAGCTTAGAAGAAGTGCTTAATAAGATAAGAAAGAATACTACAAACAACCCAAAATGTAAAATGATAAATCTGGAGCAAAATATGAATAATTGCAGAATGTCTCTTATTACATCTGACGAAAAGATCTTGAAGCATTTGGAAAAGGTCAAATCTAATGTATGTGATTGGATGACGTGGAATACTCCAAAGTTTCCATGGAATAGCTCAAATTGTGATTTTGCAGAATATCAAGAAAATACCGACGAGGTATTAGTAACATATTATTCATATTAAATTTATTTTTTATATTGTGTGGTAATTAGAGATGTGAGGAAATATTTAAGTTACCAACTCTTGATTCGGCGGATCAAATGGAAATCAGAAGAAATATTTTAATAAGCAAAGCTTTAACTGCGTAAGTCACTACTATCAATGCGTTCCGTGCCGTTAACCCTGATTTAGATGCAATCTTATTATCGAAGATTTTTTGATTACAACTGACATATTTTTGAAAGAGTTTGAAAAATTTCTTTGCAATTGCCGGTTAGTTCAGAATTTTATTATTATTTTTAACTACGACCACTGTTTATTCAAAGCAACTTTTTTAATTTGACAAACATAGGGTAGTGTATTATTTGTATTGCTTAGTTTAAACAAACAATTTCATATTGATAATGACTTTCCCGTTTAAGTCATATTGTGGCGGTATAACCGCACAGCTTCGATATTATTAGTCACATTAAGGGCTGCTATTTTTAAAAACTATCCTGTAATCACCAATTGTCTTTTTATAAAGTAATGCAATTTTACTTACCGGGTTTAAACTTTGACTTGGACACAGGGAAAGTCATTGTTCGTATATAAATTATTTTATATCAGATTCTTAAATGTTTGAATCAAATTCTATCTATTTACATAAAAAATTGTTTCTGAAAGATTATTCATACAAATCTTCATGGAGCAATAACTTCTGCATTTTATTTAGGAAATCTTTCAATTTTTTGTTTTAATGGATTTATTTTTTAGATTAACAGCGAAAAATATCAGCTTTTCAAACAATGAAATAAAATGGTTAATGATTGTCATCATTGACTTGTTGCCTCCTAAATTCGAAAAGGTGGACTATGACAAGAAGGCCTTTATATTAAAGAAACATGGACTAAGCCAATGCCAGTTATACGAGAAGGTGTTGGAGGAAATCAAATCTTGTTTTTACCATTCCATAAATACTTGTTTTATCTCAGATAGATAATACAAAAATATAAATATATTTTAGTAATATTTTTTTTAATATCTTTAAAAATGAAATATTTTATTACGAAATAGTTTTCGTTATAATAAGGAAAATAAATTTAATATTAATATTAGTAACATAATAAAATATGTTCTATAAAATTAAAACATTCTTAACTAAGATTAAGTAGAAGATTTGCTAAGTTCAGTCTAATAGGAATGGTTGACTCTTACTTTTATTTATATTAGATTATATACGATACATTAAGTGATATTCAGTGCAATTCCCAATAGTATACAATGCAGGAGGCACTCACATTTCTCTTCGCGCCAGGTAAGTGTAAAAAGTATCAAGTTAACACCGTTATACACTTATCCTGATGCACTGAGCATCAAATAAGTTTTCAAAATTTGGCTTTAAGACAAGAAAAAAGACGAATCTATATCTTGAAACCTCCTTTCACCCTGGTAGACACAATCTTACCTGTGTGAACTACAAGTTTAACACAAAAATCTGGTGCAAAAATCTGATTAATAAAATTATATTATATATTAATATTTACAACCAAAATTACGAGTGGATTTACACGTTATATACAAAATTATCTTACTTTTCATTCTGCCTGTTTCTTTAAGTGCCCTATAATAGAAGCTTTTTTACTGTGACGGTGTCGAATTCTCTCCAGTTTTCCAGTTTTGTAGCTTTTATACTGTACAGTGGATGCTCTGGTATTTGAAAGAAAAATTGGCTTGCTTCCCTCTCCCATGGAAACATTTCCATTGATACCAATTTCGGTTTTAGACATAAATCTAACGTGGAACATCGATCCACAACTTGCTGGTTCATCTTAGCTTACTGATTTTTAATCCGCAATTTGAGCGCTCAGATCTCCACTTGATCCAACGCAGCATGTACTTTCAATGCTTTGATGAGATTTCTTTACTTAGTTCTCTTTGAACAAAGTAGTATTCATTGTCTGACATTTCATTTTAGTCTTTCGGCCCGCTGATTTACTTCCTTCAGATTATATAGAATTGCATTATCATTGCCCAGAATTATATCCACAATCAGTCAATTACGTAACTAGAAAATAGAAAAATATACGGTTAACAACTAACTACCTACACCACAGAAGGTAACAATTGGCTTTTGATTAATATTGAAGTCGCATTTAGTTCGGTTAGACTTTACCATTGTGATTTACACCGAGTTCTCAGTTTTTGTTGCATTCATTTGTTATTAATTCATCATTTCATACTGTCTTTTGATAAATTTGAATCATCATCACTGTATAAAACATTCAAACAAAATCACTGTAGTGACCTGAAACTCCCCGCTCTCTTTCAAATTTCTTGGCATCAGCTATTTCAAAAGCTCTGATTCCTTTTATGTTTGGAGCTTCTCAATTAATTACAACAAGTGTTGCTCGACGTCCCATTCTATATTCTTCTACACTTATCTGCACGTTACATCTCCGTGTTCGACAAAAATTGTCTAAACGCACCTTCCTTTTTACTTCGAATTTTTCGCGGGATAATGATTAACTCGAAATAGAGTTTAAAAAGTGATTGACGTACTGAATAATTTATAAGTAAAATGGGTAAATAAAAATCTCTTAAATAGTTAGAAAAAAATCGGATGTATGATGTTTTGATGAATATGAGGATATGGACAGGTGAAATAGTAAATGTACAATGATCTAGTAAAAACTGAATATATGTTATGGTAATCTACCATATACGAGGCGATTATTTGATTTCAAATGCTCGAAAAGTTCAATTTATATAGGCTATAAGCGTCAATAATCAGTTAAACGGAGATTGAAATACGAACAGGTATGTTGCGCTGGTGGAGGAAACTTACGACATTAATAATATTTACTTATTTATCTAAGCTACGGCCCTCAGGCAAATACCTCCATTTATAAATCAAAATCTGGTGTGTAAATATATTATAAATATTGAGAAAAATTAAATAATTGAATAATTTTAAAAAAATTGACGGATTTGTCTTTCTCAAGTTTTTTATATTCAAAAACTTATGTAAGTCAATCTTTCTAACTTATAATTCTCAATCTGATACCACCCAGACCCGTTTTTAGGCATATGCGATGTCAACAGCTGCCTAGGGCGCAAATTTAAATCGGGCGCCAAATAGCTCTGAGAGGAATCCAATGAAAAGCTACCAAAACAGATGAAGGATTTGAAAGAATATTGGTAGATGCACGAGAACTTGCTAAAGAATCAGAAATTCCCCCAATCTTTGAACCAACTCACCGTATCAGAAAACAAAAAAAACAGTTCGAATATGAAAGTAATGATGAGCCCATTCAGAACTCAACAGAAAAATTTAAGATCAGCTTTTACTTCGAAGTTTTGGATATAGCTTTAACTCTGTTGAGCAGAGGTTCACTCAAATGTCTACAATAAATTCCACATTTGGATTCCTATACAACATACACAATTTGCAAAATATTTCGTAGTCGAAAATATTAGAGGATTGTCTTAAACTTGAAAAATTTTTACGTCACGATGATTCTAAAGATATTGATGGTGCAGATTCAAAGAACGAACTAATATATATAGCAAAACATATTTCGAATAACTTATTACCGGAAGATGTACTTAATTATATTTGTAAAAATAATATATTCGTCGCTTTGAGAATTTTACTAACCCTACCAGTTTCGGTAGCAAGCGGTGAACGAATCTTTTCGAAGCTTAAGCAGATCAAAACATATATTAGATCTATAATGTCACAAGAACGGCTTGTGGGATTAGGCATGGTGTCGATTGAACACGAAATCGCGGGATATATAGACACGAAGTTTCTGCATGAAAATTTTGCTAAACAAAGTACGAAAAATTAAATTTTAAATAGTTCTTTTTTTATATATATTTGTTGAATAAATAAATGAAATCCAGTTATTTTATATTCATTTACTTGTTTTATTTATTGAGGCATTTTTGAGTTTGTTTCTTAACTAGAAGCGCCATATTTTTAGTTCGCCTAGGGTGCCAAATACTCTAGCACCGGCCCTGATACCACTTTAAAAATATCAACAAAGTTTACGGATTCAAAATCAAAGTTAATATAATTTAAATAATTAGTTGCAGTGGGTGCTGGGGCAAAGTGCGATAGGTTCGCCTAGGGTGCCAAATACTCTGGCACCGGCCCTAATAAACAATGAAAATATGTTCTTTAAAATATTCTTTTATTTTTAATGTTTTTAAACATTAAATTTTAAATATAATGTCATTTAATGAATTTAATAAATTAAACTACCAATATTTTTAATATTGCTATATTTTTTTAACTTGAAAAACGCTGTGCCAAAAATTTGCGAATATCAATAAAACATCAATATCATTACCGATTCATAGTGAAATATTAAAATGAAAAGAAATCAAATGTATTATTATACTTTAGAACATGAAAATATTGAAATTTTTATATTTTGAAGATGGCTTTCTTTAATGCCAAGAGCTCAACTGGGTTTCTTATTTATTTCCTCTTTTATATTTTATTAAATTTATTGTAAAAAGTAACATTGCTGACGTCAATTTATTTTTAACTCACCCTCACCCATGTCAACATTTGTCAAACTTCTTGAAATCCCTCTTCCCCTATTTTGTTGACATAATTTATGGACTTCCCCTTAAGAAATTTTAATCCATAAAGAAAATATCATTCAAATAGGAGTTATGATCGAGAATGTAGAATTAATTATCAATATAAATCATTTTCCTTACCTCCAACAAACCCCGCCACCAGATCACCTGTTGGAGAAGGAATAATTATTATGTCAATTTTAAAATCAATGAAGTCAACTTTCATCAAAAAGTTCAAGAGATCCTTTTTCTAGGGATAATTCTAACTAAGGCTATTCTTCCAATTATTAAAGTAATAATTAAAATATTTGATATTTGTCTAATCAATATTTTGCGTATAATTCTGTTGTTTTTTTAACCCAAAAATTATAACAATATTTTTTGTTAATTAATGAGTTTAATTTATAAAAGAAATCCTTATTCATAAAAATTTTTTATTGTTGATCATACAAAGCAAACTAGCAACTCAAATCAGGAAAATAACCATTTTAAATTTTTTGACTTTCAATCATAATAAAAAGGGAGATAATGCGGTAATATACTAAATTCAAAAGAGAAAAGAAGCCAATGATAAAAATTTATTAGATAAAAAACTTACTATATGTAAATTATTAAATCTATTAATGAAAATGCACGCAGAAGAGATAAAGGATTGAATTCCGTCGAAATCGGGAAAATTTCAATTTTAATCAATAAATCAACAACTTTTTCTCACCTGGGTTAGCATGCTGAATTATAAAATTCCGTTCTAAAAATAAAACCGAATTTCTTGTTCAAATCGATAAATTTCAAAGTTTGAATTTTAGGATTTTGACAGAGAAAGAAGAGAGATAATGAAATTTTAACGCATTTTCCAATTATAACTATTTGACCAGGACCCCGTACGTATGTAATTTAGTACATATTCATTAATATTAACACTAAAACTGAACTATTAAAAATGAGATGACGGCATTGATTGAGAAAGGCCAGCTTGGCTTGAAATTAAGATTATGCTTTGTGCATTTTATTGATATAACATTGATATAACACATTGTTAAATATCCTTTTCATTTACTACCATATCATGAAACAGAAATCGAAAGTTTTAGGCAAGACGTGGCTCTGTATCATAGTGAGACCCTGTGACAATTACAACGAGCCGAATCATTGGTTAGGAAGTGTCGACGAATGGAAGAGAGGTAGACTCGACCCACACAGTCAAAGAAGTTGGAACAGCAAAACGAGATGCTGAAGGACCAATACGAAAAAATTAATCAAAGAGCAGGGATTTTAGAGAAGAAGTACTTTCAACTGAAATTTCGAGAAGACATAGGGACAGGGATTGAATATAACCTTAGCACTACGAAAATGAAGATAGCACTACCACTCGAACATAAACTCACCACGACAAGTTTGATCCAATGGCTTTTTCTCTACAACCAAAACAAAAGAAACCCAAGCCTCGAGAACTCAAGCTGAGAGAGCTGGAAGAAGGAGGCTGAAAGACGCCACGATTTTAGGGTAGATCCGCAAATTTTGAATGCCGCCGAACAAACATTAAAATATTATATTGTGTTACAGATTTATTAAACAGTTATTTTGCGTTTTGTTCATTACATATCATTCTTCTCATGATACTGTTTCAATTAATATTATTGTTAGTGGGGACAATGGAATAAAATGAGCAAGTACCTTCTATGGACCTATACTCTTGGACCCACAGGTTTAACAGGCTTGCCTTTTACTGGAAGCCACCCATTGAAATACATTTCCAACGTATTTTGACGGGAATTCAATGATAATGATTTTTATTTTGCGTATAAAATGGGAAACCCCTGTAAGTTGTCGCAATACATTATTTTTCTTTTACCATCAGGTGCCCAACATTAGTAAAGAGTGTTAAAGAAAAAGAGCGAATGAGCATAAACGAGTAAAGTTATAAAGAGTAAAACGAGTAAACGAGTAAAGTTATTATAAACCGATATAAGGAAGACGAGCATAAGCCTACTATCGGCAATTCGCTGGACCCATTATGAGGCCGGACCTTAGTAGACTTTGAAGAGAGGCTCACTTTGAGCGGTCTCATAGCCATTAGTTACACTAACAACGTTTCCTAGCAACAGGTAGCCATTGAAGAGCAGGATCTTTGTATGTTCGGGTTAAGAGGTCACAGACCACTAACCAATCATTTCAAACAAAAGATCACAAGATCAATCATTATTAATGTTGAAATTAAAGCTTGCCAATAACATTCGTAAGTTTCAAAAAAGACCACAAGGTCCAATTATTATTGTTCGTTTGTATTGAAAGCTTTTCATCAAACACTCTACAAAAGCAAAACATCGGTTGGGCTAGCACTAAGTTTTGTTTAAGTGAATTGAAAACAGCACGCAAAAATAACAAGCAGATTTAAAAATCAGACCCATAAAACATGAAGATCCATAAAGACCCATAAACACTTTAAAATGCGAGAAAGATATAATTAAAAATATAAAATCAAAAAACATAAAAATAAATTAAAATAATAACAAAATGCATCAAGATCCGCACGAAAATAACATAAAAATAACAAAATAACATAAGATTTGACCGAAAATTGACAATTCATGTAAAAGCAAAGAATTAATGAAAAAGTTGAATTAAAATAAAATAATTTTGGTTAGAAATAATTCAATTAAAAATTTAATGAATAAATTGTCAAATTAAATCAAGAAAATAAAAAAAATTAGAGTTAGATTATACAAATAATCTCAAGGCCAAATTTTTTTTTTGTCGCATTAAATTTAACACGCAAGGTTAGGGCCACAGAATAGGTATAAATACCAATTCATTTTCGCATAAATTTAATCACTTGTAAGCGATCACTTTTTCTCGTAAAAAACCCTAACGTTTTTTATCAGAAAATACAGCATTGTATCACAAAGTACTGGAAAAATTGTCTTGAACTACTACCAAGCACTATCAGAGAAAATTCATAAAGTGAGCCTGAATGAATATTATGCACGTATGATGGAAGTGATCTAACTATGCTATGCAATTATATTATGAATATAATTATATGAGTTCAAGACCAGTAAAGTTCTTTTCTGTCGAAATTTTTCCGGCCCACAGCCACATACCAGCAAGTAATTAAAATCGTACATCCCTATCGAGTGGTGTAAGTGTGGTTCTTCCGCCCTAACCCATGAGAGACCTCGCCGTGAGTAACAACGGGTTCGAACGTCAAATCATTTTGCTTATAGGGGCAGTGGGGAGATCTGGGACCAGTCTTTTGGCTGACTCCTTTTCCACTCACTCCCAAAAAATCGACCTAAATTTTAACACATATCGCCTAAAATTATTACACGGAGTAGTCCAGTGGGCACTCTTAAACTCTAATATAAACACATGAACATCTTAGGGTCAACTTGTGGTTAAAGGGAAGGGGGCTTGCGGAAATCGATGAACCAATCATGTTAGTGAAATTAAATAAAAAATTCTAAATACACCTAAGACGGTACTTGCCGATACAGATAGAAATTAGACGATAAATTTGATAAAGAATATAAAGATCTAGCACGCTAAGAAATCATTAATAACGTCTCGAGGAAGACAACCCAACGTATTACTGTCAACAAATTAAAAGTAGGCATCTAAAGACAACCCTTAAAGTCACCTCAGTGAAATCGCATATGACTCTGGCAGTAGTGAACAATTTACATTAACTCATAAAGATTAAAAATATAGAATCAAAACCAATAAAAATAACCGTCAATCAACCCTACGATAATACAAAGAATGCACCCTACCTGATGAAATAATTATGTTAGGTCGCGAAACAGACATACAGCAGACCATTCCAAAACAAAAGGCGAATCCCAAAATAATTTATTTAATAATAAAATTAACCATAAATCCAGATTAAGACACGAACTTAAAGAAACAAGACCACACCAAGGCGCCGTAGGACATGAAATAACCCAGAGATAAATTAGCAAATCGTAAAGATCATTATAATAATTTATCACCACAATAACCATAAACGTCTATTACTAAAGCATAGAGATAATCACAAATCAAAGTCGTTATAATAATTTATTAAACATAGTGACTTTTAAAATGCATCCATAAAACCCAGAACGTTTTACTAGAAAAATAGAGCGATAATCACTGGTAAGTAGACATAGAAACTAAGATAAGACAAAACAAAGTGAATAACTCATAAACCATTTTATTTTAATCATAAAATAAGTACAAAACACAAAAATATATCTGACCTGCTCATAGAGTGAATAGAAGACGATGAGCAATTCCATTCTGATGCCTTAAGTTAAAATCATTCGACCGTCTAGACTCAGCAATAGTTGCTATGCATAATAAATCTTCTTACCGTAGACGCTATTCTCAAAAATAGAATCATAACACTAATAAATGAAAAATACTCACCAAGAAATCCCTATGTAGTTGATTCAACGGAGAAATACGAACAAATAACATATAAAAAAACTCCCTTGGCAACAACGATTAAACAAATTTCAAATAAAGATCTAAAATTTAAGTATTATAATAATAAAATATCAAACAAATAACTAACCGATGTGCTGAAAGATTGACTGAGTCTCAAATAAAGATCTGGAATTTAGAACTGTCTGAATTTCAGATAAAAAAAGAAAATTCTGGAAGTGACATGATGAGGTAATCACATTCCAGTGACTAATTGTGTGTCATAGAACTTCACACCACTCCAGTACGTCCGAAGTTGGTGTGCATTGATTGCACAGGAAAGAAATAGTAGACCAGCAATACACACCCGAGAAACTACTTGTCATTAAATCCCCTACGAAACAAAGCACTAATAGAGAAGGAGATTTGAACCAATCAGCAATTGACACAGTGAATTCTCGTGACCATTCAGGTCACGAGTAGTGTGAATCATTCGACTGCATAAATAGCAAACCCAAGTGATACGCATCGTCATTATTTAAGCCATGCAAAATTCAATTCCGAACAGAAAACCAGTTCGGTGAAAAAAGAAGATGCCCAATTCACCCCGAAGGATCATGAGTCGGGTAAGGAAAATTCATTTAGGACAATTTAAATTTAATAAGTTAATTTTTGTCGTTAATATAAATTATATCTTAATTTTCGTTTTTAATGTGATTGTTCGAAATGTTTTATAGTACAGTTTTTACTTATGTAACCTGATTTTTAAAAAACATTCTGTTATATAATTGCCGGATTTGAGTAAATTGTTTCTTTTTGATTTAGGTAACATTGCTATAAGTATCGAATGTGCAGGATAATTGTAGATTATGTTAGTATCCCAATAGCTGAGTTAGGCCGCAAGTGGCCAGTAATTACGCTGAATTAGAAGTATTTTAGATCTTTTGCCGTTTCAGCAACCAATACGTATGATTTATGTTAGCAAATTTTTGACAGAGAACTGAAGATGATTTTTATTTCTAACCGGTACAGGTAGTCTTAGTCCTCCTGACGTTTACATAGGAGAAAGACCATTCAAAACGACGGGAAAAATTTAGAAGGTGTTCGACTTAAAATGAAAGGAGCTATCCAGCACGTACAAACCCAAACAATTAGAACACAAATTGATATTATAGGTTGCTAATGAACAGAGGAAAATTGAGGTTCTAAGAATTTCGGGCATAATTCACCAACGAGCAAGAATAAATTTCATAAATTAAAAGTGAATGACTGAGACTGTATGACACGACATGGTACATAATTTTTCTTGGTATTGATAGGAAGTTCTAGCATTCGTTGATCATATAGCGAACGAATGACACTGACGATCCTGAATAAATTCGCGGGACGCTACCGACAAGCTTTGTGATATCGGAGATTTCCCTATCCACGTATAACACATCTGAATGGCCGGATCGAACCAGGACGTGGAGCTGCCCAGTCCGGCCATAAAGAGGGAGCCATGGAGGAATCCGATTCGCGAAATTAAGCACGAAGCCGAGGTGGCTCTTCAACAGTTCGAGCACCTCGAACGAAAGTATCGCTGGAAGGCCAGCATGTAGCGCAAGCGACTGATGAGGAATTCCGAGCTCCGACGGATACCTGCCGGGTTACAACATCGCGTTCGACGCAGAGGATCTATCCCTCTTATAACTCAACGCACTAGTGCACCTAGCCCTCCCAAAACATCTCGTGCAGCCAGACATCCTAGGAGCATTAAGTGATAGGACGAGTGAGGAACATGCCTACTCACGGCGTCCTCTGAAACGAGAGATGCCACGAAGAGATTTCGGGCATAGAATAGAAAAGTAAAGCTGTATGTAGATGTGTGAATAGTATTATATGTGTTAATCGTTGAACTTGTCTTTCGTTTGATTAAAAAATTTAGGATAGTTTTGTCAAGATAATGTAGTAAAAGGGAGAAAAATTTAGTTAAGATAATTTAATAATTAAATAAAGATTAAAAGTGTCCTGTAATTTGTTCTGTTTGTTAAGTGTTATAACTAATGTGTTTTATTTAATTACACTTATTAATTCAGCCATGAACGCCATCAAGGACATTGGCCGAGAATTAAAGAAACTGAGAACAGAAAATGCTAACCTCCATCAACAATGCGCACAGCTCAGTCGTGAGCTGCAACGAATAAAGGCCACGTGGGTCGAGCCCTCCTGGGTAAAACGCCTATATCAGAAAATCAATACAGCCCTAAAGGGATGGCAGGACTAGGCCTTGAACCAGGCTCAAAAGATCCAAATTTGCGGACTCGAAGTTGCTGTAGTGGCAAGCCAGGAGGAGAATGCTGTCACTTACCCCTTGGTATTCA
This sequence comes from Schmidtea mediterranea, assembly GCA_022537955.1. Classification (NCBI taxonomy): domain Eukaryota; kingdom Metazoa; phylum Platyhelminthes; order Tricladida; family Dugesiidae; genus Schmidtea; species Schmidtea mediterranea. Next base: position 74,963,823 of record CM039680.1, read on the forward strand.
CCCCAGCACAAGTGGCTTACAAGGAGCAAAATGGTCCTAAAATTCCAACGGGTAAACCCAAAACCCACACCCGGCCAGGACGAGCAGAGAGGGATCGAAGGAAACTCCAACAATAAAAGGCCAAATAGAGAGAATTGTGAATAATTTTACAGTGAACATTATGAAAATTGCGTTGACCTTTTGATGTTTATGCATACGAATAGTTTCGATGTCTAAATAAATGTTTGTGTTTAATTTGATTATGTTTTTCATCCGGTTATCGAGTTAGCGACGATAAAAATTTCGTTCGAAGAAATAAACTGTAAGCTGAAAGATGAGAAGAGAGTAAGGGACCTAAATAAGCAAGACGAGCACATACCTTCTGTCGGTAGCTCGCTGGACCAGCTGCAGACCGGGTCTTAGCAGTTTTGGAAACAAAGCTCACCTTTGACGGTCTCAGAACCATTGGTTACATTACCAACGTTGCCACTAACCCCACACATCGCTTTCTCGAATCATAATCTTGTTGAATAAATTTGTTGAATTAAAGTACTGATTCATTTAGAAACAACTTCGAATTCAATCTTTTATAGAAGACTACCTTTTGTAAACCGAAATTGTTCAAGAAAAATTAATGTTCAGTTCACTAACTTAGTTGTCAAGCCGTAACATAAGGTTAACTCTAGTCACAAAGTCGTGATCCGTTGTGGCCCCAGTTTTGTTTAAAGGACATCTTAAGTTACTAAAATCATATCAATAAAATACATTACTATAGTTATAAATTCCAATATCATAATACAAAAGACAGTATGCAGTTATTTCAGTCCCGATGGTGGAGAATGTAAAATTAATTATCAAAATATATCATTTTCCTTACTTTGAATTCAATGCCTAAATTTTTTTTCAAAAAAAGACAATAGATCTTAAATTTATTTTCAAATTCAAGAAATGTGGGTAAAATATCAAAATATTTATTTGGAAATTGTAATGTAATTGCCACCTTGTTTAGTTGTTTTAATAAATTAGTTATAAATTGTAACTTGGTACATTTCAAAAATAGAATTCAATTTAATTATTTCGTTTATCAATTAAATTTTATGTAATATAAATACTCCCGATATTAATAATTTTGAAATTCATAATTTATAACCATGTCAATAATTATTCTACAAGTCGGCCAATGTGGAAATCAAGTTGGTTATAGTTTTTTCAAAACTATACACGATGATTGTTATTTGCAAAATAATACGAAAGCTGATAATGACTATACTAATGAATCTATTGAAAGATTTTTCTATCATTGCCAATGTAATTTAATACAATGTTACTTTTGAATTATTTTTTTCCTTAAGCAGGAAAGTTAGAGAGCAGAGGAATACAAATCGATATGGAGGAAAAAGTGATATCAAATCAGAATATGGATAATAATAAATGGTGCTATGCTATGAACAGTAAATACATCCAAAAACAGGGCTCTGGTAATAATTGGGCAAATGGATATTGTAATAACGGTCCGAAAGTTATCCAAAAACTCGAAGATTTGATGCGTTTTCAATTTGAAAGAGCCGATTCCATTGATGGGGTATTAATTACCATGAGTGTAGCTGGAGGAACTGGGTCTGGAGTTGGTACTTTAATGAGCAGATTTATTAAAGAAAACTATCCCCTTAAAACTTTGGTTAATCACCTCGTGTGGCCTTATAAACAAGGTGAAGTTTCTGTACAAGCTTATAACGCTCTATTGAGTGTGGCAAATATTCTTGGACAGAACGAAGATGGGCTCATGGACTCGACACTGTCAGCGGATTCTGTTATTATTCACGAGAATGACTTATTGCACTCCGTTTGTCAAAATAGGCTTGCTTTGCCTAAAATTGGTGTTGATGAACTGAATAATCTAATTTGCCATCAGTTAGCTTCAGTTTTACAGGTGGGTTATGGTAATGAGAATTATAATTAAATTAATTTCCCAAAGTAATTACTAGCCCCACCGAAACCCACCATTTTATTTGTTATCGATTATATTTATTTATTTTGAAAATTTTAATAAGTTATTAAGCTGCATTATTTGATATATAACGATAAATGCATTACCGTAATATTTAAGGAGACATTTATATATATATATATATATATATATATATATTATATATATATATATATATATATATATATATATATATATATATATATATATATATATATATATATATATATAATATTTAACGATATGCTACTTACAATTAGTAAATAGATAAATTAATGGTTGTAATTAATCAACAAAAGTTACGAACGGGCGCGCAACGGTAATGATCGGGTCCAGTAATGAATATCTCCACTATAAAGTATCCCTGGTAAGAAATATTGAAATAGAAATTATTGGCCACCGTGACTTTACGTAGCAGTGTATACTTTTTCTTGAATCAAATGGGTAAATTTACCAACCAACTCAGGCAGATCTGATGCATCAGTTTTCATAAATTGTAAGGGGCCGTCCATAAATGACGTCACGCAATTTTGGCCGAGTTTTATCCTTTTGCCACACGTCACAAAATGTCAAACCCCTTTCAAATATGACGTCACAAATCTTTGGTCTCCCAATAAAAAGCTGTATTTCATATTTGAAAATGAACATGTTTCAAATCACTCTATTGACATTTTAGTATGTATTTATTGTAATGCCGCACTCTAATATCGTATGAGAAAACACGTATTAAAAAGGATTCCCTGGAAAGCTAAAATTAGTATAAAATACAAAAATTTAAGATGTGGCGTCACAGAGCTTAAATCCCCTCTCCCTCCATCGTCACAAATGTGTGTGACGTTATTTATGGACGGCCCCCTGTCAACGATAATGACAAAAATCACAATACACACGATTACGATAAGAAATTGCACCTGATATGAGAATACATCAAGGACCCGTGAGAAGGACTTTAAATTGCATTCTGGATTTATTAAAATGCGTTTTGAAATCAATTTTTTTATTTATATAAAATTTTTAATGAAAATTTAATTTAAAGATAAATTTTATAAATTTATTGATTTCTATTAAATCAATTATATTTCTTCATTTCTTGCTCATAAAAATACGAAATGTGATAAAGCGCTTGAAATATCCTCAAATTGCATATTTCTATAATTCAAAATGCCCATAATTTTTGTCTCATCATCTGAATTCGTTATCACATGGTTGTCGTATGCAGTCTATGTGTGTTTCTAGTTATTTTGCTGCTCTTCTGTGGTAAATTCACTTAATTTACGCCGATGCTCATAATTTATGCCGTTATTTCTAGCCGGTTTGTATTTATTTTTTCTTGTAGCAGGCCTTAATTTATGTGGTAACTGACAGTAATTTATGAAAGATCGGGAAGTATAATGCACACCATATGAAAACTGTCATAAAAAAGTCACACATTATAAACTCGATGAGAAATGCCTCTTATTTGATATTCGTATCCATATGAGTATTTCTTTCTGATTTTCCATCTGAAATTCCATGGAAACCGACATAGAGTGACTGATAAATGCTTGAAGGGTAAATTTACCACTGTCATTGTTTGAATATCAATTTTTTATGGCAATCACTAAGTAATTTCGATACGACCACCTAAGGGATAATCACAGTAATAATAGTAAAAATAAGGAAGATAGCAACAAAACCTTGCCGAATGAGAACTTAGCAATGCTTTATTTTTGTATTACTCATCAAAAAATGTAGAATAAATTTCAATTCATTCATTTTGAGGAACTTTCCACTCTAGTAACTTGTTGCCTAGCAACGGCGCTGCATACACGCGTAAGTTTATCAGGAACTTTTACATGGTTTTCGGAAGATAGGGAACATATCTAAATTTTACTATAGGGAACGTATTTGCTGTGTAAAAAGGATTGGATATAGAAGTACGAGAATGCATCCAAAATTGGCATGGCAAAAAAGCTATGGAAATTAAAGTGTAACAAAGGACAGTTAGGAAAATTCTGTGCCAGGAAACTTAATTAAGCGTTATATAAAAAAAATCCCCTGTGATATTTAGCTTTATCGTGGTTTAATTAGCCAGTAGATCAAACGAAATTACCGCTGAGTGAGTTGGTATTGACGAATATCATTCATCCCGACTATAGGCTACTGAAATTGCGCAATGTTCCATATACTGCTGAAAATTGTCGAGCTTTCACTACTGATACTTGGCATCAACTGATGAAACAGATTAATCAGATGATTCTCACCGATTCCGTAGCGGAGGAAGGTTTCGTGCATTATTCATTGGTAATCTGTGTAATTTAGAAGATGATTTTAGGATTAGACTGGAATGTAAAAGTTAACAATAAACTCTGTGCAAATCTTACAAATCATATTGTTCTTCGTGGCCATGGTTGTGATAGTATTGCACGAGAATCCCTTGCGCTGAATAACCCGAGAATGTATTCCAATTATCTGGGAAATCACACTTTAAACATCTGGAGTCATTGTAGGAAATTTAATGGTTATGAGAAAAGCATAACCGCTCTCACCAATGGGCGTGATTCTGTTTGCGCTCTGGATAATGCTACTGCTAAAGCATGGAATATGTTTAATACGGATGCATTTCTATATCAGTATGAAAAATACGGATTGTCTCGCAGTCATTTTCTCGATTGTTTCGCAAACACTGAACAAATTATTCACAATTACAAAATTCTTTAAAATATTTTTACTCTGCTGATTTTGGTATTTAATAAATTTTCCGAGTTCGAGTTTTTACTTTTGTTATTAAAACATGAATTAAAAATTTCGATTATATAAATTTACAGTCCTTGCTTGAAAAACGGGTTTAATTCGTTAGTGGCTAACGCCGTTTTCCAAGATTCAGTTTTTAATAGATTTATATTGCATTTTTGTTGCACTATTTTGCACTGAAAAATCAACATTAGCACTTTGTTCGGGAGTAAAAAGAACACTTTTTTTCCAAAAGCCCTGATTATGGTTAAAATTACACTGCATTCAAAAATCAATATTCAATTAAAAAAAATTACCTAAAATTTAAAATAAGCTGTGTTATAATATCACAAGGGTGCGCGATAACTGGTATAAATTGCAATTGATTGAATGTCTCAGTCTGTGGAATGCTTTACGTTGACTTAATCTTAATTCGTATTCTAATTTCATTGTAATTAAAGATTTGACTGGCTTTGATGGGCTCTGATCTTTTCTGGAGGGAAAACTTTTTTTCACCAGTAGCAACGGAGACTTACAGCGTTAAAAAATTCTACATAAATCATATTTTGTAATACTAAGGGATTGTTCGATGTCGAGGGATCAGGGAAAACTTATCGGTGGGACAGTATTTCATTAAATATTATTGAATAACATCAAGATCTCTTGTCTTGTATTGGTTGATTGCAATTTTACATTATCCATATTTTAAAATTATGTAAAAAACTAAATAAAGATTCACTTATATTTACTAATTCAAACATTTTTTTACGAAATTGCTCAAGTGAACCTAAATCGTGAAATAAATATTTTTAAACATGTTGATTCAAATCTGCCATGGATTTTTATTCGGTTTCTTGGAAAAGTTGAAACGGCTTTTTGTATTGGAGAAATATAGGAAATTCAGACTGATCATTAATTTTATCACCCTCTTAGGGCATCGCTAATGAATATATTAAAGCATTCATCATTATATAAATATACATTCTGTGGGATTTATGGTGTCAGTGTCCTTGACCCCAGATAAAAATTATTGTCTTGTCCCCAATGGTTACCCGTTGCCCAGCAACGTTGGTTATGCAACCACTGGTTATGGGATCGCCAAAGTTTAGCGTCATATAGGAACTGCTAAGGCCCGATCCCATCGTGAGTTCAACACACTACCGATAGAAGGTATGTGTGCGATTTTTATCCTGGTCCATTTCACTTTAATATTTCTCTCATTCGATCAGTTATCTCTTTTTCAACCCTCTACGAAATCCTTATTATCTCGCGTGAATTATTCTAGGTCACTGTCAGTTAATTTAACAATACGAAGACAATCAACTAAAATATTTATTGGTTATGACATTCTCGTTAAATCTGTTCCGAGAGCCTCATCGCCCGTCGTTTTGATCTCTCTATCTTTCCCGGACGACGTTGAGGTGGTTTCATCGCGGGTTTAGTGGCATCTGTTGGGGCTCGATACTCTAACTGTGCAGGTGCAAAGACCAGGGGGTAGGTGACAGCTTGGCCTTCCTGGCATGCCGCTAGTGCCACCTCCAGGCCACGAATTTGAGTCTTCAGGGCCTGCCCCAGTTGTTTTTCTTCGGCCCACCCGCGTTGGGAGGCCGTCACCCGCTGGTATAGGGTTTCCGCTTTGGCTGGCTCTATATTTTAAAATGTATTACGTCTAACCTAAGGTTATGTAATAATTTTTTCTTTCGTTGGGCAAAGTATTTCTTACAATAAATGTAAATATAAGAATGAACAATAAAACCAGAAATATGTATTTCATGAAATTCAGTTGTGGCGCGAGTTTGGATAATAGTTCCTTGGGTTTTGCCTTGATATTCTGCGCGTGTAGGAGTGATCCCACTCCGACCTCCGATCTCCAGTCTCTGTTCTCATTCCTCTAAGGAGTATTTTCTTCGGCATGGACACGGTCATGGGCTGGATTGGCTGATTCACTCTGGGGTCATCGAGCTCGAATGAGATGCCATAGGAAGAGGCATACCCATCCGTGCTCGGAATCAAACCAGCCGCGATGTCCTCGTTGATCTGCTCCAATTGACGGCGAGCTCGTTCTACCTGCTTGTTGGTCCTTCTCTGATGGGCTTCTAGACGTGCCAAGATATCGTCGGCCCGACCTCGGAGTTCGCGAGCCGGATTCCGTCCTGGCTCACGTTTTATTGCCACGTACGGCAGCTCGACATCTTCTGTTCCTCCTTGTCGCCCGAATCTCGACTCTCTTACCGGGGAAATCTAAAATCCCGCATCCCACATCGCCTGTCTGCATCTAGCGGCGGAGTGGGGTGGGAATCTCATCGTGATCCGAGATTCGTCCACCCATGAGTCTATTAAAATGAATATCATTCGATTTATGATTATATAGTAAGCGTGAGGACTAAATGTAATAGATTAATGAGTATGAGTACGCGGATGAATTAGATCAAAAATATTTGTAATTTGATGGCGTAATAGAGGTTCACGACAGGAATCGTCTGGATTAGTCTACGAATCTGACGTAGTTTTGTTCATGCGTCCTACGTTTCGTTGAGTTCATATATGGCGTCGATTAGTTATTTAGGCCCTGGTAGTGTGATTTCTAAGGTATCATTTAAGAAGTATAGGATCAAGGGAATCTTCACTGTCTTAAGCGGCATTTCAACAGTGTATTTCGTTGGTTTGGACACGGAAGCGTGAAAAATTCATTTACGTTTTGCATGGGAGTCAGTTTACCTCAATTGAGATCGATGGATCGTGAATTTGACGAAGGAATCAAACTGTTCGTTCCTGACAGAAAAATCATAGTTGGCGTTCAACAACATCGTTACACTGACGTAATGTTATTTCTTAGATATAGTGAGTTTGGTGTTCGGCCGATTTCTAACTGACCACAACTAAGTCGCCCGCTTCTGTTCATGGTTTAGTATTATAATTCGAGCTTGATAAATCGTTAAGCTGGTTTTCATCCTTTATTTATGCATAAGAACTCATAGTAACACTTGAATTTGACAAAACACTAATCTATCATTTATTTATTTAGAATTCATTATCATGATCGGAGTTTTTCCTTGGTTTTACGGAGTTTTCTCCCTCGGCAAGGGCATCTTTTCCTTGACCCGACTTGGGTCTCCTCGTAGCATGTACAAGAGCTTTATAAAGTTCTTGGTAGAGGGAATTGACTGGTCGAGTTGCATGAAATTATTGTTTAAAATTAAAGGAGTAAAATAACAAATTTAATTTCTTACTTTCCTGGGTGTCGGTCCTTTGCTCCATCGTGATCTCCTCCGTGGCCGTGGTGTGAGAGGGGCGGCCTCTGATTTGTGGATCATTTCGTCTATTCAAGTTCATTTAATTATCACTACAAACTTTCTGACTTCTCTTCAATAATCTGTCTATTTATACCACACATACTACCACCGTAGGTGTGCATATACTATGCAACTCGTTCTCTTAGTGACATTCTGGCAATTCAGTAATGTTATAAATTTTCTTACCTCGCTTTCCGGCCAGTCTACATGATATTTGCGATCTATCTACGCCAGTTGTTTTCTCCTGACGTGGCAATTTCCTGCCCTACCTACTGATTTGAATCGAGCGGATCGTTCATTGCCACATCTACAATTTGTTAATAAATTTTATTGATTTTTACTATTGACTTTCATTCATTTAATCACTTCCAAGCTGCTCCGTGATTGTTTCCTCATTGGGACTTGGATTTCGTTTTATTACAGAAAGTTTGAGGCTAGATAAATTTTGTATAATTACATTAAATGAATTATTCCTGATTATAGCTCCGCATCTCATGAAACAGAAATTTATTTGTGATCCTGGTAGATTCGCTAATCCCAAAGACTTCAAATGATTCCAAACTTGATTTTCTCCTACTCGTTTGGACGTCGCTCATTGTTGAATTGGGATTACCGCCTGATGTGCTCATTGTGATTAATATACTGTATGCATCTAATGTTCTATGGTTTTTCATTTGATTATTATTGTGGTTGGTTAGAATGAGTCTCTTCTGGGCGATTGTCTACAAGATTAATTGGAACATAGTACACCTTTCACATGGTCGCATTTGCATTTTATTTTTTATTTTTTCCCTACCACTAAACTGATTCGATTCTTTGGTGGTAAATTCGATTAACGTTTGTTATTCTCAAGTTCGTAATTTTTTCGTAGGCCAAAATGGTGTACTAGAAATTGTTAATAAATTTGAGGTTGATTTTAATACGTATAATTCCTGCTTTTGACTTACATGGGTAGTGCTATCCTATTCACATTTTGTTACTTTGTCTGGTGGTCGGGTTAATTTTTTGAAGGAGACGCTTAGGACCATGATTTATCTTTACCTTTGGTCAATTTTCAAGTTACGAATAGAATATTTGAACCATAATTAAAAGGTAAAATATTTATAAAGAAAATATCATCCGCTAAAATAATAACGCAATTTTTATTAAAAATTTAATTTAGCAATTTATTTACTATGACTAAATTATATGCGGTAACATTTTTGGGTAGTATTATTATCTGAGTCAAATTAATCGATACTGGTTACGCCGGTGTTCGTAGCGTCGTCTCTTCGTCGGTACTTGAACATCTTTATCCCCGAATTTAAGCTATCCTAATTGATTATTTTGGTTTAGTTAATCTCTCGGGTTTCCTCGTATGATATCGTTGTTTTAATTTAGTTAGAGTAGTTTGGACATAGCAATTCTTTCCGAATTCTTTCCCCATTTCCTTCTCTCTGATTTGACCTTAGGAAAGTTATGTTAATATTATGATTTTAAGAGTGCTCACCGAGCTACTCAATGTTTATGATTTTTGCCGTTATGTGCAATGATTTTAATTTGGTCGAAATTATAGGAAGATGAGTGGTGGAAGAGTAGCCAAAAGACTACTTCCCCTCCTCCCAATTTCCCCTATGACGGTTATTATTGACGTTTAGGCCCTCACGGGCACAGGCTATTGGCAGATAAACTGCACCTACATGGCCTGAATTGTATGTTAATTTTACTTTCTTGTGGTGCGTGAGTGACTGTGGGCCGGAAAAATTTCGACATAAGCATTGTATAGTGAAAGTTTTATTAGCATGTGATAACGTTTGATAATTCATATTGTATATTCATCATTTATCAACGACACTATCATCCTTTCCCCACGCCGACGCCCAAACAAAGCTCTTACGAGGTTGTATGGACGCTACGTGGAGAAAGGTTTCGAGCATTTCTCCACTCACATTTAGAATTTGATCTTTCACTGATTAAGACTGGTAAAACTGATTCTAGTACTTCAAAACTGAATAGTAGATTCGATTCAAATGATTGATTGATTCAAGTTTATGAAAACTGATTAAAATTATGTGAAAATGAATCGGTATTTATACCTATTGTACAACCGTAACCTTGCGTGTTAAATTTGATTTAGTAAAACAAAATTTGACCTTGTGATTTTCTAGTGTATTCTAATCTTAATTTTATTATTTTTATACTTTAATTTGACAATTTTATTTTTAATTTTATAATTGAATTGTTTCCAATTCAAATTATTATTTTTTTTGTTCCATCTTTTATGGATTTCCATTTTTTGGTAAATTGTCAAATTTCGGTCAAATTTTTCTGTTCTCATGTTATTTTTGTGTTTATTTAGTGCGCATCCTGTTGCACTTTGTTATTATTTTAATTTACTTTCGTGTTTCTTGATTTTATATTTAATTGTTTTCTTTCTCATATATTTTAGCATGGTTAGTTGGTGTTTTATGGGTCCGATTTTAAATCTGCATGTTGTATTTGCGTGTCTATTACCGATTAATTTAAACAAAGTCGTGTCTTGGCCCAACAATTCGGTTTTGAAGCAATTTACTAGTGTTGGGCCAGAATAAGGTTTTGTTTAAATGAGTCAGTAATACCACGCAAACATAACATGCAGATTTAAAATCAGACCCATAAACATCAAATAACCATTTTAAATACGAGAAAGAAGTAATTAAAATATAAAATCGAAAACATAAAAATAAATTAAAATAATAACAAGATGCAACAAGATCCACACGAAATAAACACAACGAAATTTGACCGAAAATTGACAATTTTATTAAAAGAATAAGAGTTCATGAAAAGTAGAAGAAATATTAAATAATTTTAATTGGAAATATTCAATTAAAAATTAAAGAAACAAATTGTCAAACTAAATCATGAAAATAAAAAAATTAGAAATTAGATTAGACAAATAACCTCAAGGTCAAATTTTGTTTTACTGCATTAAAATTTACAAGCAAGGTTAGGGTCACAGAACAGGTATATATACGGATTCATTTTCACAGAATTTAAATTGGCAGTTTTTGCGCCAAAAAAATCGTTTTAATGACTAAGTCTACGATTTTACTTTGTAAGTGGACGATTCTTCGAAAACTTTCTCCACGTAACGCACAAACAACCTCAAGTGAGCTCTGTGGACGTCTGCGTGGGTAAATGTTATTACATATGTCAATAATGCTAATTGTATGCCAAGGATGATGCAAATTACATGCCAAATTATGATATGCAGATTATACAATGAATAAATGCTTTAATGAAACATGTTTTATTCGTCGAAATTTTTCCGGCCCACAGCCAAAACAGCACCACAAGTAATTAAAATCTACACACCCCAATCGAGTTGTGTAAGTGCATTTCATCCGCCAATAACTTGTGCCCTTGAAAGTTACGGCGTGAACAACGCAGGAACCCGAACGTCAATATTATCAGTCATAAGGGAATTCGGGAGGTAAGGGAGTAGTCTTTTGGCTACTCCTTAACCACCTGATTCCTATAAAATCGACTTAAATTTATATCACAACGGCTTAAAATCATAAACACCGAGTAGTCCAGTGGGCACTCATAATATTCTAATATCGACACAAATAACTCTAAAATCAAACAAAGGAAGGAGTCGAGAAGCGTTGTTATGTCAATTAATTTAAGCTCTTTAATAATATAGATACGTAATCAAAGAATTTAAACCTAATGATAATCAATTAATTTAAGCTAAACCAAATTTAAGTAATTAATGTAAACATATTGCTCATGTAAAGGTAGACAATTAATCTAAGCTCTTGAATCATAATAATATATATAAGTAATCGAATAATTGAATTCTTTTACCCACCATAACGTTTACGAAAAGGCAATCAAATAATTTGAGTTCTTTAATAATATGGACATAAAGGAAACCAAACTCTAAAAATTGAAGAAATAAAATAAGACAGTCCCCATAAAATTTGAAATTTTTCAAAAATAGAGGTATTAAATAGGATAATACTACCTAAGCTACCGACGATATGATCGACATAATATCCTGATATTGACAACTCAGTAATAAGAGCGTTAACGTTAAAATCAATTGATCTCGGTTAGACGTAGATGACAGATATATAAATAGGGCCCAGTCGATTTGTAGTAACCCTTACCAAGGTAGAGTGAACCATATACCATAAAATTGAAATCAACTTCACGGACAATGATTCGATCATAATAACATAATAATAGGCAGACAACCAAAAATCATGTTGACAATAATCCGTGAGTGGAGGATAATCGACGGACGATCGATGTGGAATCCATTGTAACTCAGCGGGCCAGTAGGAGAGCACTCGCGGAACTCACTCGATTCTCGACCATAAATTCGTTCATAAAAACCTAACACTTGAGGATCATAGACAATAGACGTATATTGTAGTATAATACGGGAATACCTCGGACTGAGTGCAATGGTACTGAACCGTGATAACTAACAATCTATAGAGACATGATAAAGTAAATCACTTATCGAAGATAAAGAATTACTTACCAAATCGGCACAAAAGACTACACCAGCTGTCACTGAGATAAATTCCGCTATAATTCAAGTTGATACATAAATCAACTTAGCGGAATTTATTTTTTGTGAATGGATTTCAGCCATTTTTAAATGGCTGCTAAGTAAGTTGTTTTTTATATTGTTATATAACTTAAAGTTAAATTTTAAGAGTTGAATTATGATTTCATAAGGAAATATGATCATAATTCAAGCAATTAAATATAACTTTGATCAACTATTTCATATATATTATTATAAATAATATTTAGGAAAATTAGTAACAATAACTATTCTCCAAAAATATGTATTTTTTTCGGATATTATTATTCAAAAAATGTGAGTTAAATTATTTTTGAACTTATAAAAATTATTATGTGCATTAAATAATTATATTTTTTATAAATATTTTGTAAAAAATCGTCGATTATGTACACGAAATAATTTGGTTTATGATTATTTTTTAAAACTTACAAAAATAATTTAAAAATTTATGCTTTTTTTCGTATTTAAGGTTTTGCTTTTTTCTACAGAAATATCTGAAATATTAGATTAATTTTAGTTTTAAGAGTAAATCTTATGAAGATACATCCTCATTTACTCGAAATTTCCTAGCAAAAACCTCAAAATTTAAATTAAAAATTTTTTCCGCCATTTTTTTTCTAAAATTATCTCAAAAATATCTATAAAATTATTTATTATAGGGATTTTTTCAACTTCGGATGGCTACATGTTAAAAGTTAGCATGCATGTTTTATTATAGGTTGAGTTAATGTGCATTATTTTATTTCTCTCTCACTTTTGTGTCTCTATAGTTTAGGGTTTGTCTCATTGACGATTTTACAAGCAACCTCAAGGTGAGTTGGTGTGTTTATATGCTATAAATTTATTGATTTTCTTTTATATTATAGGTGATTTATCTCAGTGACAGCTGGTGTAGTAGGTAATCTGATCGCAATAAATGAACAACAGAGTGAACGTAACAATTCCACAAATCGCACACACAAGTGGAAATCAAATATAAGTATTGACAGAAAAAATTTCACCAGAACACACCCAATCGTCAACCAGGTAGTGAGCCACGTCAGCAATATCAGAAAAATGATCTCTGTTACTAAATTAACAAAAACATAACGCACGCCATGTCACCATGCACAATCCATATCGATTCAGCTAGTGGTGTGTTGGTGAGTGGATTTATATAAAGAACGAGTGGGTGAGTGAAAATTCATTCTACAATTATTTTGCATCGATCAACCCAACAAATTCGCACGGACTTATGGAGAGGAGATCGCCGTCCTCGCCGACAACAAGAAAACATTAATGAGTGGACAACAACAGATGGTATCGGACAACCAGCAGGTAAACTCTCGTTACATTATCAAACCTCATTAAAACTAATCGTAAATTTTATGTGACGACGAACCCGAACGCAATGAATTCCAATAAAATCCAAAGAAGTTTAAGACAAAACCCAAATCAGGTCAATAAACAGTCGAGAGAGGAGTCAGTTAGACCCCAGGAAACGATTAAATTTATGATGAAAACCACACTATCTGACAAGGGTTAAGATTCCGATATTAATCTGAGTAAAAATAAGACATTTTCGATCGTGAATGATTATTGTTAGACGTTAATAGAATCACGATCATTTATCCAAATTTTCCGGTTTCCATTCAAATAACGGTCGAATAATATTCTAGTAACAATAGATATAATGCCTAATATGACTTCAGGCAAATTTTTATGGAAATCTTCCGGGTTTCATTCAAAATAATTGTCGAATGATATCTTGGTAATAATAGATTTAATGCTTAACGTGATTTCAGTCGAATTGTTATTGAAATCTTCCTTACTTTATTCAATTAATTGTTTATTAATATTTAGGTAATTCTAGATTTAATGCATGATATAACATAGATTTAGTGCACAATATAGTTTTAGTCGAATCGTTTTAGAAATCTTCATTGTTGTCGTCCAAGAAATTTTCTATTAATGTTATGGTAAATATATACATAATGCCTAACATAACCTCAGTTAAGTAGGTCTGATATATCAACGCACTCACAATTTAGTCGCCATCGGATAGGAAATAAGATGTCTAATTAGATGGTTGAGTATACACTAGGTTCGGTAAATAGTTGACAGCAAAGATTTTCGCAGAGATACCTAGTTCAAATAGGGACCACATGAGTGATCAGACTTTTACCAGTCCTATTCATGAAAAGAAGTTAGCTAACAAATTTTCCTCTTAGATGAATCATAGATCGATGCCTCGCGAGTCATAGTACGCTTCCCTGCACGGTCTACCGCAAGATGCAGGCAGGCAATATGGGATGCGTGCTTTTCAACGTCACCCGTACGGGAATTCAGAGGAAGTGGTTCGAATACCTACGATGACGTGGACCTTCCTCATGTAGCGATAAAAAAAGAACCTGGCCAGAACCCCGACCGTGAGAGCCGCAGCCGCGCCGAGTATATATTAGCCCGTCTCGAGGAACGGCAGAAACAAATGGACCGCCAAGTGGATATGGCTAGATACCACTTAGCCAGGGTGAATTCCGATATCGCCGCCGGCCGGATTCCAAGTACCGATGGATACGCCCGTCGTATGGCGTATCCTACGAGCTGGAGGATCCAATATTTTAAGAACCTGCCACAGCGATGAATGTGGTGGTTCCGAGAAGGATACTCCCCAAGGAGATGCGAGGAGAGAACTCCCAGATTAAAGAGAGGCAGGATCATTTATACGCAAAAAGATCGGAAAAAGATTAATCCGAACGACCAAAATCATGAAAAATAAGGTTTTTAAATAAGAATTAAATATATTATGTTAAATTGAAACGGAAAATATGGGCAGAACGCTGCGCAAAATTTTGGAAATAGTTAAAACATTTATCATAAAAACTGTAAAATAAGGGCGGAACGCTGCTCAAATTTTCCGAAATGATTAAAATACTTATAGAAAATAGTCAAACAAAAGCGAATTGTCATTCGATTGTTAGTATAATATTCTTATAAACCCTAAAATAAGGGCGGAACGCTGCTCAAGTTTCCCGAATCAATCAAAATACTTATAGAAAATAGTAAAGTAAAAGTGGAATGTTGTTCAATTGTTAGTATTATATTCTCTTGGAATCAAAAAATAAGGGCGGATCGCTGCTCAAATTTTCCGAATCGATGAAAATACTTTATCGAAAACTACAGAATAAGGATAAACCCTTAAAATAAGGGCGGAACGCTGCAAAAATTTTTCGAATTAACAAAAATACTTTATCGAAAACCGGAAAAATACAGATGGATTACAGCTAAATTTTTATACAAGAAAAATATTTTATAAAGCGGAGGAATAATGAAGGATCCCTAGTAAAAACTTGATAATAATAAGGATAATAGTAAGGATAATGGTAATTATAATAATAATAATAATAATAATAATAATAATAATAATAATAATAATAATAATAATAATAATAATAATAATAATAATAATAATAATAATAATAATAGTAAGGATAATAGTAATTATAATAATAATAATAATAATAATAATAATAATAATAATAATAATGATAATAGTAAGGATAATGGTAATTATAATAATAATAATAATAATAATAATAATAATAATAATAATAGTAAGGATAATAGTAATTATAATAATAATAATAATAATAATAATAATAATAATAATAATAATAATAATAATGATCATAATTAGGATAATAATAATGGTAATAATAATGATAATAATAATAGTAATAATGATAATAGTAGTAATATAATAAATGTAATGGTAATTATATAGTAATAAAAATAATAATAACAATTAATAAAGGTAATACACATAATAGTATCAATGATAAGGCTAACAATAATACGTAATAGGGAACATTGTGATTATAATAGGGATAAAAGTAAGAGAGATAAAGTGAGGATATTTAACATAGCAAAGGGTGTACAGGCCAAAGAATAGTCATCAACACGGACGACGATAAGAAGGATTATGGGAATGGACATAACAATGAATGATATGAGAGTATAGGTTAACATTTGAAAGAGATAGGAGAATAATGGGACCTAAAAATCGAAATCGAGTACAGGCCTTCTATCGGCAGCTCGTTGTACCCATTGATCGTTCGATCAATTATAGCATTAGTAATAGCGCTCAGTTTTTGCGGATGATCCACCCACTCGAACACAGTTCCAACGTTGCTTAGCAATGGGTGCCAAGTGGTGAGCGAAAAATATGTGTATGTGGGTTGTCTGGGTAACAACATATAGTTTCAAAATCTCAACACCCAGAAACCCACCACAATTGAAGATAGTGAAAATGAAGTTATTATTATCAATGATGATCTCGGTAAATTTTAATTTTATTTTTTCTATATAATAAAAAAAACGTTTTAGCTATACTACAGTAGATTTGGATGCTACCGTTTCTGTGGAAGATACCCACATTTCTCTTGGATGCAACCGTTCCTGATGATGCCACCGTTTCTGGTGATGCCCCCGTTTCTGGGGAAGATATTCTGGTGGATGCCACCGTTTTTGGGAAATATGTGAAGGCCCTCTCTTCTATAGAGGATGATGACTCTTCGGATTTAGTGGATAAATGTTAGTTTATTATTTATTTTTATTTATTTATATTTATTTATAAAAAAAATTAAGTTAATGAAATTTGAAGTATTATTATTATAATACATTAATTATAATATCATTAATTTATAATAAGTTTTATGATAAATATATTTTATAAAAAGTTTTATGGTAATGGTTTTATGAAATTTAAAGTATTATTATAATAATACTTCAAATATCATTAATTTATAATAAGTTAAAATTATAAAGAAACTAATCTATTGATATTATATATAAAGACTTGAAATATTACCATAATAGTTTACATATATTATTTTTTCTATAGGAATTTTTTATTATAGATTTTGATTTTACCATAATAGTTAGTGAATTATAGTTTATTATTAAACACTTTATATAGGAATTATTTATTTTAATTTATTATTTTTTATTAGATACTTTATATAGGAATTATTCAATATAATAGTTTGCAGTGAGCATGCAGATATTATATAGGAATTATTTGGGTTATAAAATAATATTAATAAAATTTATTTTTTAATATAATAGTTTGCAGTGAGCTTGCAGATATTATATTGGTTTTGTATATATTAATTTATTATTTTTATTAGATACTTTATATAGGAATTATTTATCTTAATTTATAGTTTATTATTTTTAATAGGCACTTTTTATCCGAGATATTGCATCTTATCTTTACAACACGGCGAAAGATGCCATAAAGACATGAAAAAATATTACTGACATAGATTTAATGGCATCGACTTTTTTATATGTGCCATATGCAAAACCTCTCAGAGCGTTAAATATAAAGAATTTTATAGGGAACATGCAATTCATTTAAATTCTTTTAAGTCTAATAAAATTAAACTTTTTAAGAAAATTAATAAAAATAATATACATATTTTGAATATAATTCAAAATAAACCAAAAACTAAATCGAATAAAATGCCTGCTAAAAATATTAATATTAATAGTCCTAATAAAATGATTAAAAAGGAAGTCATCGAAATCAGTGATGATGATGACTCTATTGTAAATATTATAAATAATGTAAATATTATACCTACTATAAACAATAAAAATATTATAAATAATATAAATAATGATATTATACCTATTATAAATAATAAAAAATATTATAAATAATGTAAATATTATACCTACTATAAATAATGTAAATATTATACCTACTAAAACAATGAAAATATTATAAATAATGTAAATAATGATATTATACCTATTATAAATAATGCTATTATACAATTCAGAGGTTCTTCATTAGAGAATGAGCCGAAAATATCGGTAAATTTAAATGGCGCTATCAAAACTTTATTTTTTGATATATCTGATGCTCAACTAATTAAAATAACTTTAACTGAGCGAATGAGTAATAAATTAATTTTTGAAATAAATAAAATGGGAAGCATTAAAATTCAATTCGTAATATTAATTAAATTTGAAAAAGATGGTGAGATCCATGACAAATATTTTTCGAATAATGCGGAGACATTTTCAGATAACTTTTTAAGCGAAGGGGTTAATAAACTTAACGAAAAAATTGAACAAATTACTCATTTAGGCAGTGTATGGCGTGTTATTAATATTATGAAAATACACTATTCTAACTAAATATGCTCCCATTAGTTGTCTGTCCGGACATAAATACATTAAAACCCCTTCTGCATTGAAAAATAAAGGAGCTATAGTAAATATAACAAATAATGATGAGAAATACTTCCTTTACTCTATTCTTTATTTATTAAAGAAAGATATAATTGGTGAAAATCTCCAAAGAGTTTCCAAATATATTGAGTTTTTAGATGAGTTAGAATATGATGAGGTCACGAATCGTCCTATGAAACTTCACAACATCCCAAAGTTTGAAAAAAAAAATTCTAATTTAAATTTAGCAATTAATGTGTTTTCGTACACACCAACTATGATAATTGATGAGGTTCCAGATAATTATGTCTTTCACCATCCTCATTTAAGTTTAATACATAGAACCAAAGTCACTGACGGAAACCCTATTTATGTTTTATTGCTTGAAAATAAGGACAGACACCATTATACCGCAGTGACCAATATTGATAGGTTAATGAATTGTCATCAAACCCCTGACTGTAACATACAAATTAGATGCCGTTGGTGTCCGCATTGCCTTAATGGGTTTCGATTAGATAATGCATTCAACAAACATGTATCATTATGTGCCAAAAGTCAGACTGGCACAACCCTTTTCATATTACCCGAAAATAAAAACTTAGAATTCATAAATTATTCAAAACATATCACCCCACCTTTTGTGATTTATGCCGATTTTGAATCAATTTTATCTCCTGATCATAGACATCATCAAATCCATATGCCTATTGCAGCAGGCCTTTTATTAATTAATAATTATAACAGCACAAAATCGTATTCGTATTTTTATGGTCTCGATTGCATTCCTGAGTTTCTTAAGAAAATTGAGGAAATTGCAAATAAAATTGTTATTCCGTATTACGATTCGGAAGGTGATAAATCGATAGGGCCTATGACTTTCAATGAGGAGCGACAGTTTAAATCTTGTCGAAACTGTTATTTATGTAAAAAACCAATTGTAATTCCGGTTAGAGATCATAGCCATTTTACAAGTAATCATCTAGGGTCAGCTTGCCGAAAATGTAATATAGCTCGTAGAATTTATCGCTTGCTACCTATCGTTTTTCATACCTTAAGAGGTTAAGACCTTCACCATATTTTAAAATACGGTCTCGATCGCTTTCATTCATGGAATTTAGACATCATACCTACCTCTACAGAAAAATTTATTTCATTAATTGTTCACATTAACAAATTGGCTGTTCGCTTTATCGACAGTATGCAATTTGTTAATTGTTCGTTAGCTAAGGCTGTGAAAACACTAACTTCTCTTCCATTGACTTCGTCTGTCTTTCAAGGTTCTATAGTTGACTGTAAAAGTATCTTTCCGTATAATTTTGCTATTTCTGAGGAAGTTCTTGAGACTACTTATGAGTTGCCTCCAATTTGAAAGGGGGTAAGTGAAGATGAGTATGATAGGGAACACCTAATCTGGACGCAGCATAACTGTAGGACTTTGTGTGATTATATGTTAATTTTTCTTAAACTTGACGTATTCCTCCTTGCGGACTATTTTCAAATATTCTGTGCCAGGGCTATTATTTACAATGGTCTTGAACCTCTAGCTTTTTATGGAATTCCGGGTATGTCATGGGCTTCAGTGCTTATGACATTAACGGAATCCAGTGAACTTTTACAGGACATGGAAATGTTCAATTTTTACGAAGGCGGAATACGAGGTGGGTTAACATTTGTTAACAAACATTACATGACTGCTTCGGAGGATACAGAATTATTGTACATAAATAATCTGTATGGTTGGGCTCTTAGCCAAAGTCTTCCTTACGCTGATTTTACTTGGGTGTATGATGGTTTGGATGAGGTTTTGAGTGAATGTGCGAATGTTGTGGATATTGAAATCCTTCCATATGGATATACTATGTAAGTTGATATCGAGATTCCAGATTATTTACATGATTCTTTAAATGACTTTCCAATTAGAACGGAAAAGTTGTGCCCACCAAACTCAAAAGTTGAGAAGTTAATGCTCACGCATTATCCTAAGAAGAACTATGTTCTTCATTGGAGGCTTCTCGTGCTTTATCTTTCTCTCGAGGATAAGGTTGTATATATACATAGAGCTATTAAATACAAAAAAGCTCCTATTTTAAAAAATTATATTGATAAAAACACTAACTTACGTGCAAATGCAGTTACTGAATTATATAGAGATTTATTTAAATTGTATAACAATAGTCTGTATGGTAAATCCGTTGAGAACCTTAAAAAGAGGATGAATTTGTGACTATGTAATTCAGCTGAAAAGTTAATTACATATTCGTCAAAACCGGCATTTAGAAAAACAATAGAGATTACTGATAATCTTTTTTACCGCTCATCTTAATAAGAACTAAATATGTTTGGATAGGCCTAGTTATATTGGTTAATCAGTTCTAGATCTATCCAAACTACGGATGTACCAGTTACAGTATATTAAATTACAAAAATATCGTGATATTTATAATTGTGATATTAATTTAGTAGTGGGTGATACCGATAGTTTCTTTTTAGAAATAAAAAATTTAAAATTAGATATATTATTACCAGCGATTATCTTAGATGACCTATTAGACACCTCAAATTATGATCCTTCTCATCCTTTATATTCTAGGCGACATGATTCAGTTATAGGCACGTTCAAGGATGAGAGTAAAGGGTCAGGGTATAGTGAGTGGGTTTTCTTGCGTCCTAAATGTTATAGCCTGCTAGGAAATAAATCGACAATGCGATATAAGGGTGTAAAATTACCGGGTACCGACATTAAACACCAATCGTATTTACATTGTTATAATAACAATACTATTATGTCGGTACCTCAAACTAGGATAGGGACCCGAATTCATCAGCTGTTTACTTTTAAAAATTCAAAAATTGCATTAAATAATCATAACGATAAGAGGGCTTGGGTCGGGAAAAACTCAAGTTTTGAATATGGTCATTATAGAGGGGTTGATGTTCTTGGTGTTGGCGGTAATATAATAATGCCTGAAACCGATCTAGCAGTTCGCAATCAACAATTTGAAGATCTATTTGACAATGTCATTGATATTTATTTACAAATTTTGTAAATATTCGAAAAATAAAAATATTGTATATATTTTGTCTTAGTTGAAAAGTTGTGATTATTTTATTACAGTTTTTTCGAATGATTTATTATATATTAAGTTTTTTAGTTTAAAAATTATGATTATTACTATTTTTAGATTTATTTATTATATATCGAGTTTTTTAGATATATTTATTTTCTAATATAATAGTTTGCAGTGAGCATGCAGATATTATATAAGAATTATTTGGGTTATAAAATAATATTTATTTTTAATATAATAGTTTGCAGTGAGCATGCAAATATTTTATAGAAATTATTTGGGTTATAAAATAATATTAATAATAAAACCTTTTAACAATAATAAAAATAATAATAATAATAATAAATAAAACATGTAATAATAAAAATAAAAATAATGTTGGGCTATAAGCCATAATTTAAACAAAAATGAGAAAATTGTGTAAATTAAAACAAAATAATTAATGAGGTTTGGAAATTATCAATATGGCTGCTGTAAAATAAGCACGCACCACAAGCAGAAATCGAAAATAAAATAAAACGTTAAATAAAACAAAATAAAAACATAACAAAATTAAATAAAACAAATATTAATTAAAATCATTGAAAAGCCTACAGATGCAGAAAGAAACACAAAACCAAAATATAAAACCGCGGCGACCAAAAATTTAAATATCAAAGAGTAAAAAGAGAAACAATCAAAAAAGAATGGTTAAATAATAAAAAATAAAAATTTACGAAATATTGAGAAAATAATATCAAAAAATAGAAGAAAATAAGGATAAACACAAAATATTTAAAATAAAATAAAAGCAATAAAACCCCCTGAAAAATAGCCAAAAAAAAGCTCAAAATTCTCTGATTGGTCGCACCCAGGCATGAAAACACTATATATACAGCAGTCATTTTCATAATCTTGGTGGGTTTCTGGGTGTTGATATTTTGAAACTATATGGTTGTTACCCAGACAACCCTATACAAATATCTTTCGCTTACCACTCGGCACCCGTTGCTAAGCAACGTTGGAACTGTGTTCGAGTGGCTAGATCGTCCGCAAAAACTGAGCGCTATTACTAATGCTATAATTGATCGAACGAGCCATGGGTCCAACGAGCTGCCGATAGAAGGCCTGTACTCGATTTTGATTTTTAGGTCCCATTATTCTCCTTTCTCCTTCAAATGTTAACCTATACTCTCATATCATTTATCTTTATGTCCATTCGCCTAGTCATTCTCATCGTTGTCCTCGTTGATGATTTTTTTATGGCCTGTGAACCCTTTGTTATGTTAAATAAACACAGTACACCTCGTACCCTTATCCCTATTATAACTACAATGTTCCCTATTATTATTGCTAGCCTTATCATTGATACTATTATATGCATTACATTTATTAATTGTTACTACTATTACATTTGTTATTATTCTTATTACTATATAATTACCATTAAATTTATTATTATTTTATAATTATCATTATCCTTACTATTATCATTATTATTATCAAATTTTTGTGTAGGGATTCGTCCTTATCCCTAGGCTTTAAAAAAATATACTTTGCTTATGTTGGGTTGTAGGTGATCAGTATGACCTTGACCTCAATCATATAATTCTACCTGATTGCCACTGGCTACCCGTT
Organism: Schmidtea mediterranea; assembly: GCA_022537955.1. Taxonomy (NCBI): domain Eukaryota; kingdom Metazoa; phylum Platyhelminthes; order Tricladida; family Dugesiidae; genus Schmidtea; species Schmidtea mediterranea. The sequence goes on from CM039680.1 coordinate 74,987,271, forward strand.
GCTCGGCAACGTTGGTACTGTAACCAATGGTTCTGGAACCGTCAAAGGTGAGCTTTGTTTCCAAAAAAAAAAAAAGTGTCGTTCTCTTGCAAGGCCGGATCCCGATGATTATAAGCTATTCCGTATTATGGCAGGTGCCCGTCCGAGCTGAGAATACGTCCGCTGGCGATGTCCCGATTTATCCTGGCGAGGTGTTCCTTCTGCTGTCTTGCTAAAAATCGGTATCGCCACTCCAATTGTTCTAGGTGGTGGAGCTCGCCTTCTGCTCTTTGCCGGAGCTCTCGTGCGGGGTTTCGACCCGGCTCTCGCTTGATGAAGATGCTGGGGAGTTCGACATCTTCTCCTGGCCCATTGGCTTTCCGGTTCGCCCACTCGGTGGTACCACAAGTCGATATGGTATATCCCCGATCCAATAATGCTTGCCGATATCTCCCGTCAAATCTGGTCGGCACTGTTAAAGTAGTGCGATCCACATCCTCCCAATCACTGTTACCTGATAATAACGATATTAATGTTTACCAACCTAAATCGAGTGCTTTCCCGACGATAACTAATATAAAAGTATAATGGAAATTTTTAGAATTTTTAGTCAAATTCTTAAATCAAAAACTCAAAATTATGTAGATCCGATTTAGTTTACAAACTCATCGGTTATGGTTAACCACAATGTTTATCTAAATTAAACATATTCGTTTTCAAAATACCTAGTTATTAATGATTTAAAATTCTTAATAGGGGTCGTTATAAGGGTAATTAATATTGATATTCTAATTATTATAATAGTAAAATTTACTAATTCTAGTAGTCTACTTGTAATGAAACGAAATCAAATCAAATAATTCTAATACATCGAGGGTCGTATTAATAATATCCTATTGAATAATGCTATGGAGCTAAGTACCCTAATAACAAGGTAGGGTTAGGTCATATTAAACAATCAAAACCGCCTCAAAAAAGGATTTTCGTGCCATATAATTTAAATTGATAAGATAACCTAATTAAAAATATACAACAGTTACGTGAATAAATCGAATTGAAAATTTAAATTTCAGAATATTCATGAAGATCCGAGGAAATTGTTGGGTCGTTGGGGATTAAGTCAACGGACATTCTCCGTATCATTAAGCGATTCCCTCTCTTATTTCAGATTCTTGCTTTGAGCTAAGAACGACCAACAAGGAATAACGAGAATCTTGATTAGTTTATCTGGTGGAAGCGACGCGACCAGAGTGAGAGATTTCCTACAATCGCCGGGAAATTTAGTTATTCATAGATTTGGGAATTAGCTATTTTCGGTCTAGGAACACTTTGGTCCGTTAGGTCGTAATTTTAGTTGAGCGATCACCAAAAGTAACGGTATCATAACAAATGAATGATAAGTTTTATTAATATCAAAAGTGGCTGGAATAGCCGTACTTGGAATGTAACTCTCTGTAGGAATGTGGCTTCGGCCATGACCAAGAGTAGCCTGGGTTCGAAGATTGCGTGCTTCGGGCATTTGTCGATTTGGATCTTCGTTCAGAGCATCTTTCCTCGCCTTCATTCTATTAGTTTCACTTGTTGGTGTGTTGCCATTGGAATATCCGATAAACTATTTGGATGCGTATAGTTCCATTTACTATATATACAAGTTGCGTCGGTGGGTGTGCATTGCCACGTGGCAGAACTGAAATCTCGACGAGACTGATGATTGGTGGATTCTTTCTTCACTTCTACTATTGATCGGTGGGCAGCAAAAGTCTTCTAAGTGAATTTTACACACCGACTGTGTTTCTAACAATTTTCTTACTCAGTTGCTGTGTTAACATGCCACGTCACCTGGTGTGAACTGCCATGTGTTTGCATGCCGATTTTCTGGCAATGATGTCCGTAGGCCAATTTATCGATTGGAGAAAGAAATCTCTCGGTGTTCTACCACTCTATTGGTATATATTTCGCTCCATTTTTCATTTAGTATTTCCTACCACCAACATTTCATTTATTATTCCCTCGAATTCGTGTTCAGATCGGCTCATCGGTTATTGAGGTTTAGTTTAATCAATTTACTTTAGAATTAACCAAGTTATTTAGGTAATTAAGCTTCTTCCGTCAGGAGTATTTCCCAGCAAATCAACCTCATCTGGGAATTTGGTCGAATTTCGTTTATCACTCGTCGCAGTTTAGCGCCGGTGAGGATGTCCCCCACGTTTCGGATTTATGGATTTTTTATATTCATGTTTTACCTTCGTAAATATGTATTTCTGGACTTTTGTTGGACGTATTAATATTTGAATTACAGTGGAATGTAACCGACTTATATTGTTCTAATTGTGTAACTCGGATGCGTGGGGTCGATAATTTCAAGGAGGTCTTTTCATGATTATATTCCGACGTTATTTCCTTTATAGGTTGTAATATACGCGAGATTGATAATCCTTTTGCTAGATTCTTTTGTTGTTGAATGAATTAATTAAACTAGTCTTTTACCTAAGCGGGTATTCTGAGGTTATCGACCAAAGGAACTCATTATTCATTAGTAAACATTGGGATTTCTATTTACGGATCAATTATGATGTCGTCGTCGAATTTCACTGGTCAAAAACTAGTTAAGCTGGTTTGTCAGTTAAAACTGGTTCGTCAGATTTGAAAACTGGTTTCAAAATTGTTAAAATTCTGTGAAAATGAATCGGTATATTTACCTATTTTGTGACCCTAACCTTGCGTGTTAAATTTAATGTAGTAAAACAAAATTTGACCTTGGGAATTTCTTTGTATATTCTAACTTTAATTTTCTTATTTTTTGATTTACTTTGACAATTTGTTTTTTTAATAAATAATTGAATTGTTTCCTATTCAAATTATGTAATTTTAGTTCTAACTTGAATGAACTTTTGTTTCTTTAAATAAATTGTCAATTTTTTGGTCAAATATTTCGTGTTTTCGTGTCATTTCTGTGTTTGTTTCGTGCAGATCTTGTTGCGTTCTGTTATTATTTTATTTATTTTTATGTCTTTTAATTTTATATTTTTATTATTTCTTTCTCATATTTTAGCATGGTTAATTGATGTTTTATGGGTCTGATTTTAAATCTTCGTGCTGTGTTTGCGTGCTATTACCGATTCATTTAAACAAAATTGTGTTTTGGCCCATATACAACATTATTGATATACAACATTAGCCGTAACCCATCCTTATTTTACAGTTTTCGACAAAGTATTTTCCTTGAATCGGAAAATTTTACCAGCGTACCGCCCTTATTTTACAGTTTTATAAGGATATTATACTAACAATTGAACAACATTCCACTTTTACTTTACTATTTTCAATAAGTATGTTAATTAATTCGGAAAATTTGAGCAGCGTTCCGCCCTGATCTTACAGTTTTATGATAAATGTTTTAACTATTTCTGAAAGTTTGCGCAGCGTTCCGCCCATATTTTCCGTCTCAATTTAACATAATTTATTTAATTCTTATATATTATTCAAAGCATTATTTTTCATGATTTTAGTCGTTCGGATTAATCTTTTTCCGATGGCTATTCATTTTAGCTGTTGCAACGATTTTGCAATTTTCCTCGCTACCCTTTCCCTCTTTTTGTCCTTAAGATCTATGTATGTTCATGTTATATTTAATGAATGCCCACTGGACTACTCGGTATTAGAGATTTTGAGCCGAATGTTGTTAAAAAGTTATGTCGATTTTATCGAAATTAAGTAAAAGAAAGTTGAGCCAAAAAACCCACTCTCAAGCTACTCTCCTTCGCTATTTAGATCAATGATTTGACGTTTGGGTTAAGGTTGATTGAATTATTGATTGAATTTTTCGACTGGAATTAATAGAATGTACACGGAGAATTTTAGAATTAAATTTATGGAATATACGCAGTGAATTTTCGAATTAAATTTATGAAATGGATACAATGATTTTCGAATGGTATTTACTCACAATGTTTTTATGAATTACCAATTGCCGTATGTAGCCGAACGAATTTAACATGAACGATGTAATAAACTGAATAAATATTTTCTATCTACAACCTTCATGCGTCGAAACTTTTATTCCAAATGCTATGGTAAAATTAATTTATGATTTCTTTTTCGGCCCACAGCCACTCACGCACCGCAAGTCAATAAAATCTACACACAACTCAGGCTGTGTAGGAGCAGTTTACCTGCCAATAGCCTGTGCTCGTGAAGGTTTCGGCGTGAATAACGCAGGGCCTGAACGTCAATATTATCGTTATAGGGGAAACTTGGAGGAGGGGAAGCAGTGTTTTAGCTGTTCCTTCGCCACTCATTTCCTGTAAATTGGACATAAATAATTTAAGAACATTCGGCTAAAAATCACTAACACTGAGTAGTCCAGTGGGCACTCATTAACTATGAAATGAACATACATAGATCTTAAGGATAAAGAGAGGGAATGGGTAGCGGGGGAAATTGCGAAATCGTTGCAACAGTTAAAATAAATAGCCATCGGAAAAAGATTAATCCGAACGACCAAAATCATGAAAAATAATGTTTTTAAATAATATATACGAATTAAATAAATTATGTTGAATTGAAACGGAAAATATGGGCAGAACGCTGCGCAAATTTTTGGAAATAGTTAAAACATTTATTATAAAAACCGTAAAATAAGGGCAGAACGCTGCTAAAATTTTTCGAATTAATTAAAATACTTATCGAAAATAGTAAAGTAAAGGTGGAATGTTGTTCAATTGTTAGTATAATGTTCTTATAAACTATAAAATAAGGGCGGATCGCTGCTCAAATTTTCCGAATCAATTAAAATACTTATCGAAAATAGTAAAATAAAAGTGAAATGCGACTCAACTGTTGGTACAAGATTATTATGAAACTGTAAAATAAGGGCAGAATGCTGCTCAAATTTACCGAATTAATTCAAATACTTAACAAAAATAGTAAAGTAAAAATGAAACGCGTAAAATAAGGGCGGAACGCTGCTCTAATTTTTCGAGTTAATCAAAACACTTATAGAGAATAGTAAAGTAAAAGTGAAATGTTGTTCAATTGTTAGTATAATATCCTTATAAAACTGAAAAATAAGGGCGGTACGCTGCAAAAATTTTCCGACTCAAGGAAAATACTTTGTCGAAAACTGTAAAATAAGGATGGATTACGGCTAATGTTGTATATCAATAAAATATTTTTATAAAGCTGAGGAATAAGGAAGGATTACTAGTAAAAACTTGATAATAATAATGATAATAGTAAGGATAATGGTAATAATAATAATAATCATGGTACTTATAATAATGATGATAATAATTATGATAATAATAATAGTAATAATAATAATAGTAGTAATTATAATAAATATAATGGCAATTATAGTAATAAAAATAATAATAAAGGTAATAGTAGTAACAATTAATAAATGTAATGCATATAATAGTATCAATGATAAGGCTAGCAATAATACGTAATAGGGAACATTGTAGCTTTAATAAGGATAAGGGTAAGAGAGCTAGTGTGTGAATATTTAACATAACAAAGGGGGTACATGCCATAGAATAATCATCAACACGGACGACGATAAGAAGGACTATGAGATGGGACATAACAATGAATGATATGAGAGTATAGGTTAACATTTGAAGGATTTTGGAGAATAATGGGACCTAAAAATTGAAATCGAGCACAGGCCTTCTATTGGCAGCTCGTTGGACCCATGGATCGTTCGGTCAATTATAGCATTAGCAATAGCGCTCACTTTTTGCGAACGATCTAGCCACTCGAACACAGTTCCAACGTTGCTTAGCAACGGGTGCCGAGTGGTAAGCGAAAGATATTTGTATAGGGTTGTCTGGGTAACAACCATATAGTTTCAAAATATCAACACCCAGAAACCCACCAATAATATGACCTTGAGAAATTTTGAATGACCTTGAAAATATATTATGAGTCATCCAATGACCTTGAATGAGTCATAGCCTTTGTTTAAATTACCTTTAAAATATGATGAGTCAACCAATGACCTTGAATGAGTCATAGTCTTTGTTTAAATTACCTTGAAAAAATATGATGAGTCAACCAATGACCTTGAGAAAATGTTGAGTGCCCTTGAAAATATATGATGAGTCATCTAGTAACCTTGAATGAGTCATGGTCTTTGTTTCAATGACCCTATACGGTTTTTACTGACTCATTGTCTTTGTTTCAATGTCCTTTAATGAGTCATGGTTTCCTTTAAATGACCTTGAAAATTTCTGATGACTCCTTGTCTTTGTTTCAATGACCTTGAATGAGGCATGGTCTTTGTCTCAGAAAAATTTGTATTATTAGACTTAGAAAAATTTTTACCCGGGACGGGGAGGAGTGTGTTCGAGGTAACACATCCCACTACTCAGTATCTCTCAATGTTACCAATTTTGCTTTTGTTGTACATGTCTTACCTAATTAACTATAAGATTTTGGTCTGAGAAATATCCACTCTTTGTAACCGGTACCGTTACTCTTGTCTTTAAATTTTACAATGACAGAATCTAATTTTTTACTAAACAATGGATGAGTTATATCATAATTAGATGAATCGAATAGATTATCTTAGTAGTGATATTTCAGCTTCCTAGCACACTTTTTGGTACTTCTTCTATACTACTTTTGATGTAATTGTATTGGGATCATTGATTTCTTTGTCTCCTATATGTAAAACCTTATAATTAATGTTTATGATTGCCTGCAGTTTTGATTGATTATTTTGATTGTCTGGATCCTCGGATTATATCATTGCTTATTATTTATTCCAAATAATTTTACAATTTTAAATTAATTTATTTTATTTAAATTATTTTATTTTAATTTTTTAACCAAATCGAAATAAGAATAAGACAATTAAAACAATATTTATCATAACAAAACATTTACATATATATCATCAGCAACTCATTTCATCAACATCGGTTAAAGGAGTATAAAAAAAATTAGATAGCGGATGTTCCTGAATGTAATCATGGCCCATTTCTTCATATAGTTCTTTTGATATGCTCATACTATCGAACTGAGTGTGTAAAGCCAATTTACAAGCTCCTCGCCAAGCATCTAAAGTCGGATCATCTAATTGAGTGCATCAAAACAAAAATTAAAAAACAGAATAAATTGGTACCGGCAATTTTTATTATTGGATCTGATAAAGATGTTGGTAGAAATTGCCGAATTTCGTAAAACAGCCTTTCTTTAAGATTTGGAATTTTACTAACACTACCCGTTAAAAATATATTATCCGCCAACTGTTTGGTCTGTAGGGAATTTTTATCGTATAAGTGAAGTAAATACGACCCATTTATAAGGTTCTCTAACATTTCTCCCAATCCTGCCTCTTCATATCCAATCATATACGGTTTAAAAATTATTTCAGGAACTCTAATAATAAAACTTTTAAATCCAGTTTCATTAATATATGTTTGCACTTAAAATTATTGTTTATTTTAAATTTATCAAATTATTTTAAATATGAGTGAAATCTTTTATCTTCTTCATCATTAACCTTTTTTTCCTTTTTCATTATCTTTATTTCTATTTAGGCTATCAAACAATATCAGTGAAAATGGCAGTATTGGAAATTAGTGCAAAAATTAAAATAAAATTTCATGGATATATAGAAATCAACATTTGAAGGCCTAGAATATTTTTAAATAGGTTCCAGTATAAAATTATTCAATAAGTTGAGATATTAGATCTTGTCATCAGTCATCTCTAAACAATAAACGGAGTTTTTGAAAGTAGCAAGAAGTACGATCCAGTAGTTTTCTTCAGCTTATAAAGTTTTTTGTAAAAATTAAAAATTAAAATACTTACTACCTATGAGAAAATTTGAGTTTCTTTTTTTAATTACAAATCTATTAATTTATTCTGTATGCATGAATATTAAATTTAACTTTTCAAAATTATTATATTAGAGTAAACTCTCCAACTGTGGGGTAGATGCGTTCCACAAAAACAAAGCGCAAACCGAAACCGCGCATGTGAACCCCATTTTCTTGAATTTAATACATTTTAAATTAAACAAACACTTGTAAAAATATCTATTAATTAAAATTATATATTTTACATCCTCATCCTAACGACCACTGGAAAAATAAAACAGTCAATATTGTTTTGAAATAAAAAGTAGATGTGCATTAATATAGGAAATCACTATTTTCAGTTTCAAGCATGTGTATATGATTCACCAATATGAATTAACATCATTTTTTTGTCAAAAACGGCAAAAAAAGCCGCGCAGATAAATATTTTGTTATTTAAGACTTGGCCGTGCAATTGCGAAACCATACAATGAAAAACCGCGCAGTTATATAATAAGTATGCTGTTTATTCAAATGTACCAGAAAATGAAACGACAAGTTAATTTGCATTCATTTTACAAATTAAAGCTGATAAAATCAACAGAACCCATCATCACTGAAATTCTACCCCGAAGCAACAGGCATGTATGTATTTTGTTGAAATTCATAGTTATGAACAGAGACGGATCTGGCTGGGGTGCTGGGAGTGCGCACGCCACCCAGTTTTTGTTACATAAAAATAATTTCGAAATTATGAATGCATGTAAGATGTAAGAGTTATTATTTAGACTTTATCTAACAAATTTTTGTGTGTCATCCCCGCATCTGTAAAAAGCCATATAAATATACTTTATATATTATTATTAGTTTTGTTATAGAATCTAGCAGGCCTCCTTGCAACAAAATTAAAGAAATGCACTCTACAACTTGAACCTAAACCACAACCCAAGTCAGACTTATCCAAGTTGCAGCCACAACCGATGATCATTGAACCCCTCTCTATCTGAAACACCAACATATCTAGTCTTTTCCATCATTCTCCTTCTCAGCAAAATGATGATGATATTGTTAGACCTGAGGAAAAAAATAGCACACAATATTCTTTTAGAATTGCCATAAGGCTGTAACATGAGGATTTGAATTTTATACTTTGGAAGAAAGAAAGTGGTCCTTTACAGCCAATTTTCATTGAAATATCCTGTTTTACAAAATGTATGCTCTAAAAAGACAAGATACTTTTACCAACATGGTATTCCAGATTTGAATGGGTTGAATTTGATTATTAAACAAGGTGTTTTGTTTCTGATGCCGTCTGACAGAAGAACATTCATCTCAAAGAGCAACAACAACTGGCCTAAAGCACTTGACCCATCACCCCCAGTTTCATTAAACACAGCTTGTGCAAACAACACGTGACAAGGAATGTTTTCTCTGTTGATCAACGAAAGCTTGAACAATTCTGATGATGAACAATCAACTATATGTTTCAGATATGTTTATGGTAATGACATCAACGAAATGTGTTACACATTTATTGAGTTAAAAGATTTTGATGCACCTAATATTTTCCCATGCTTACAAACAATCTTAAGTGAGATAAATAGTTCAACACATATCAATTAGTGCAGATGGTGCTATTGTGATGTCAGGGGATTAAAATGGCGTTTGTACTAGCCTTATAAGTGAATATCCAACTGCAGTATATGTTAACTGCACTGATTTTAAGACGATTGCTATAATAAATGCAAAAAATGAGAAAAATCAATAAATTGCAGATTTTTATGAGTAAATCTAACAATGACATGAGAAAGCGCAAAGTTCTCTCCTTTATCCAACTGCAGTATATGTTCACTGCACTGATTTTAAGACGATTGCTATAATAAATGCAAAAATGAGAAAAATCAATAAATTGCAGATTTTTATGAGCAAATCTAACAATGACATGAGAAAGCGCAAAGTTCTCTCCTTTATTGGGTAAAGAAAAAACCCCATCGCCATGGCATTTGCTGGAATTGTCACTTTGAGAGTTTACTTGATAGTTTGGACGCAATTCTACTTGCTTTGCAAGAGCTAAGTATCCAAAATAGTTCTAACAGAGATGAAGCTGCAGGATTTTATAGGCAACTTTTCAGCAGAGTTTATTGTTACATTTGTTATTTTCCACAAAGTAATTACTATTCTTGCTGAACTTAAACTTTTTCGCTGTGCTTTGACAATAAATGAGACTCTTTTGGAATGTGAAATGAAGCAGGCTAAGCGGAGTGTGAAAACTGGAAAACCAATCGACATGTCATTTCTTCCCAATCTGAACAAGCTAGATCAAGTGGCCAAGATAATTCATATTTCAACAGCTACTGTAGGGAGGAATTTTTCAACTTTAAATCATATTATGAAATTTGCACGATCCAGCATGACAAGTGAATGAGTAAATGATTTAGTATTGATGGCCTTCGACAAAAACTGATGGATGTACAAGACAAAGGACAAATTATAGAAAATTGGGCCTCCCCACCCATGAATTTTACTGTTTTAATTAATAGTTATGGATGCCTCGTGGTTGTATGCTATTAATAGAATGTTTTTGTGATTTAATAAACTTGTTACAAATTTTAAGTATCAAAAGGGTGAGTTTCTTATTCCTTTCTTTATCAGGAATTACAAAAATTGATATTCACAAATATTTCTTTCATTTATTAAAATAAATGTAAAACAAGAAAGGTTTTTGTGCTAAGTAAACACACATTTTTCTCTCAATGTCAGCCTTTTGGGACTTCCATTTGGAGCACATTTCAATCTTTGCAAAACTATGACTATGACTGAAAAATTATCACCCATCCCCAGATTTTTTAGTTGGGAACCGCCTTTGGTTATAAACTATTTTTTCATACAGATATAATGCCATTGATAAATACATACGACACAATTCTTCACTAAATTTTATCATTAGGCTTTTAAGATTAAGATGTACATCAACATCGATAATAAATAAAGTCCTTTGACAATAATTAACGGCCTACAATATAGAAAATTTAATTTGAGAAAAATAAATTCTTACGCACAAGCACAGTGTACAAAACTTCTATAATAAAAATACACATTTGGACCATAAATAGGATCCTTTGACGATTGGTAAGAGCCTCATTTTAATTATAAAGATATTACTGATGTTTTGGAAGAAATTATTATGTTTCCACATAATTAATAATTTAATACAAATACATGTAATTCATTTAAATACGTGGCAATGTATCCATTCACAATCATGTCATGTCAACAATGAATCTGATTGAACATTGAAAATCATTTCTAAATCCCATTGAGTGTTTTCAAGAAAATTAAAAATGGAATAATGACAAGTCTCTTTGGCTCGAGAATACAGTACAGCGGAGATTCATGATATGTCAATTAGTTAATGGGGAAAGAACCAAATTAGGGTAATTTAAAATTTTGTTATAATCATATTAAAAAAATTCAAAATTGTTTGAAAAAAGTTATTTTTTGAGAAATGTAAAGATAATTGATTGTCTTTGTTGCTAATAAATTCCACATTTCTAAAAATAATTTAAATTTATTATTATAAAAATGAAAATTTATCATAAAATAGATATAATATTAAAAAAGATGCATTAAAAACCAACTTAAAGCATTAATTTATCATAATTTCAATCGATTATATAATGTCGCTCAGGCTCCCATTTATCACACTATGATGTATATAGATTGATTGACTCAATCAAACAAATTTTATATGAAATCAATAAATAGGTTATTGATTCAATCAATACAAATTATATATGAAATCGATAAATAGATTATTGATTATATCAATACAAAAATTACAGTCGAACTTTTATAACTCCGATTTTTCTATAACTCGAATTTTTATTCATGAACTATGGTAATTCGACATAAGGAAGTTCGACTGTATATATGAAAGCTATAAATAGATTATTGATCCAGCAATACAAATTATATATGAAATCAATAAATAGATTATTGATAAAATCAATACTAATTATATATGAAATCGATAAATAGATTATTGATTATATCAATACAAATTACAGTCGAACTTTTACAACTCCGATTTTTCTATAAATCGAATTTTTATTCATGAACTATGGTAATTCGACTTAAGGAAGTTCGACTGTATATATGAAATCGATTAATATATGTACCTGAATTGTTCCGTTGACAAATGCAATTTATAGTATTCTTCTATGTCCACCTTTAAAGATGAATTATTATCCCTAAATTAATCAAACAATAATGATCTCAATCAATACAAAAACTGCACTTGGTGAATTCCGGATCATATTGATTTAATAATATTTCCAACTGGCACAATTGTTTCTGTTCCGTGTCACTATCGTCGTCACTAAGGTCTTCCGCATATCTATCGTCTTCTAATTGATTTTGACTAGATCCCTTTTTAATATATTTCTAAAATTTAATAATTCTACTCATTACGTCGAAAAACTAACAAGTTCTAAATCTTCATTTAATTCGGCGGCAATTTTTCGTATTTTTCGAGCTTTCTGTTGTCGTCTTTCATCTATTCCGATACTAGGACCCGCGGAACCCATAGAAACAGAAAGACTAGATCTCTTCTTCATTCTATTATCAAGTAAAGATTGCCTTTGGTGTCTCAGATTCATAACCCATAACTTAAATGGGTTAAATATATTAATTATTTTCATATTTATTATTACTGCAAAATCATCCTCACGAGATTCCTCAAGTTTATTTACGGCGCTTAAAATCTAAATATTATGTCATGGAGTTATGCAATACCCATTTAACGATTTCAAGCAAACTTTATTTCGTTTCATTTCTTTCATTAATCGAATTTGTTCGCGGCGCAGAGCAGCAGCCCGAAGCATTACTTGTTTTTGCTTTTGTTTTAATTCATCTTCATCGAGCTCATCGTCTGAAATATCAATCAGATCGAATTTCTGTTTAGGCTCCAAATTTTCCTTTAGTGGGAAAAAATTTGAAGAATTATAAAAGGATACTATTTTTTTTTAATTTCTAAAAATAATCATTTGACCACCTAATTTAATTTTTTTAACCTAATTTAATTTATCGAAATCAGAATTAATTTTAATTAGTATAATTTAATTAATAATCATCAGAATTAATTTAAATCGGTATAATTTAATCGATAATACTCAGAAAATATTTTAATTAACAACACTCATTATTTTAGTCAGACTTAATATATTATCAATAATCATATTAATTTTAGTATAATTTAATTAATAATCATCAGAATTAATTTAAGTCGGTCTAATTTAATCGATAATACTCACAAATTATTTTAATTAACAAAACTCATTATTTTAATCAGACTTACTATATATTCAATAATCATATTCGTTAAAATAATATAAATCGTTTTAACTTAAAAAGAATATAACAATAAAAAAATACAAAATGATTGAAAATAGTTGTTAATCTTTATCAACGGGCTTTTTTAGCATTTATTTTCGTAAAAATAGCATTTAAAATCCAAAAAATACCATTTATAGCAAAATACTTTATAGCAAAAATAGCGGTGTTGTTATAGCAATTGAGTTTATAAACCAGATTTCATACGGGGATTCAATGCACCCACACATTACGTTATAATATTTTTTCCGAGTATTTCGGTTTCATCAAGAACAATAATCTTTCTGCTTTGTAATTTACTTTGTACTTTTAAATCAACTTGCGCTTACGTAATTACGAGCTGTCGATTCGCTTGGTAATTTATGTTTCATACGCAAAAATAAATTCTTTAACTTTGAATTATTTAATTTTTCAAGCGGAATATCAGCCAATAAAAATGCTTCCGCCACCAAAGATATAAATTCCTTATCTATAGAACTAAAGAATGTGTTAAAACAGTTTTGTAGGGTATAACATGACGTTTGGTCTTTCGATGAGCATCCACGTTAAACTTCTTTTTAAAATCTACACTGGTATTACAAATATTACAATATAATGTTTTGTGTGGTCCAACGCAGAATTCTTGTGTGCATTGTTGAGTGTATCTTCTGATCAAATCATTATCGTTCTGTTTTGATCGAGGTATGGGTTTAATTTACCAAATGATATTACAGATTGATTAAAACATTGATTAAAATTTAAAAATTTTCCAGAATCGTTTAAATTTTACATAACTATAATAAATAGCATTTTTAGCATTTATAGCAAAAAACCGCGCTATTGATGATACTTTGGATGATGCATCAGATATTGTTAGCTTAGATGAGATAAAAATATTTGATGGTAGAAAAATTAAATTAGATTGTTAAAAAAATAATCCTGATTATAAAACACTTTAAAATATGTTAAAAACTACGATTTTTACAAAGTCAATAAAACAACACTTTCATGGCACTTAAATGTCCATTCATTGCAGATCTATTTGACTCCGATGTTGCTTGAATAGGAATGATTTTTATTTGTTTTTATAGTTAAAAAACAAATTTATGTTTTTTAAAAAGTTTCACTAGATGATAATGGTCATATTTAAAAAATGAGTTTTAAACCATAATAATAACATAAACAATCTAAATTACCCATCCAATTTTAGATAATATATTCTATATGCTGATCTATAAAATAACTTCTACTTTTTTCGTTTTTTTATATTTCGTCGATAAAAACTTAGGAATTATTATTTTTTCTAATAAACATTATCTAACCCATTGGTTCTCAAACTTTTTGAACTCGGGGAACACTAAACTCTGATATATTTTTAGGCGGAACTTCTACAATACAGTATAAACTTTAAAACAAGTGGCGCAGGTTGCTAACCTTTTTGAAACCAAATAAGCAATAAAAAACAGAAAGATGTTCGCACAGAACACTCCATTATTATAGACCAAAAAAGAAACGGAATCGTGTCGCAGCGTGTGATTGGCAATCCCTTCTTCAAAGCGCTACTTTTAGAAAATACTGTTATTATGATAGCTGCAATTATATTCCAAGAAGTAACTTTAACCCGAAATATATTTTTATTTATAAAAAGCCGAATGGTACGTTTGAATATTACATTGAATTGATTTTTATTTTCAAACAAATTTTAATTTAACTGTAAATTTGATTTTTTTTCCCGGAACACGCTTTGAGAACCAAGAGTCTAACGGCTTAAATTATATTCTCATCAAACAGAAATTATAATATAATTAATTCGTTCAGTTTTATCATGATTGTCGCAATTATTTTTTATGAAAACATGCAACCTAAAATACAGTTTGCTTATTCCTCAAATTGTGCCATATTCAACAATTTAATAGTGTGATGTAATTGTATTGTGATATTTGATTTCACTGTCCCTTGTGTGTATTAATCCTTATAATTAATGTGTATGAATGCCTGCATGTTTCATTGATTATATTGATTGTTTGACTCCTTAAAATTATGACATTGTTTATTATTTTTCCCAATGATACATATTGAATGTTTTAAATAGTTTTATTATGTAAAATTTTGATAAGTAAAAATAATGTTTGTTTTTTTATTTAATTTTAATTTGTTCAAATATATATTATTTAATAATTTATTTTAAGTAAAATATAATTTTGAATATTTGAATGATTTAAATTTAAATTTTTAACATTACTTTTATTCTAAGTAAAACATTATTTTTAAAATTTTTAAAAATTAAAAAATATTAAAAAAACCTTTAAAAAAATATAACTTTTAACTTACCATAATATTTGTCATTTCAGTGGATAATTTATTAAAACTGGTGTATTACTTATAATTGTAAGTAGCTTATATTATTAATTAATTAAAACCTATAACTTACCATTTTGGTTGGACAGTCAATGCCTCTGATTTTACATTGCAGTTTCTCAATAAGCAATTCAATATTCTTCATTTCATTCATAACATGTTGCTCATTTTCAAACCCCATCGAATTGATAATTTTCTGAATTCATTATCAATATTGGATTATTCTCATGACTTTTTACTTTTTTCATATTGTCCTTAGATGATATCAGATTCATGAGATTAGAAAGGTTGTCTTGAGCGGAAGCCAGCTATAAGAATTAAAAATTTAAATATTGCTGGAAATATTCAAAATTTTAAAAAAACTTGAGCACTTTTCAAGCCAATCTTTTCAACGAAAATTAATTTGAAAAAAATATTACTTTTATTTTGTTGATAAGGTGAATATTTTTCAGCGACTTATTAAGACTAAAATGGCAGGACACGCAACATGTGTGTTCTAGCTAGTCCTAACGTTCGTGGCGGGTCACACAACGTTTCATTAATCGTTAGTGGTCTGTCAGATAGCTAATGTGCCATTTTTATTTTCGACTACGATAAAGATGTTCTCTATCTTTTCAGTAAAGGCCACATTCAATTTTATTGGCAAAATTGAAATAATTATTTTCGAAAGAATAAAAAATGCCTTGTTTTCGTAAAAATCGCCGGCCAATAGCGCAAATTTATAGTGTACACTAGCGGCCATTATAGTGTTAAAACGATTTCTGTTCTAATATCAGTAAAAATTTTTATTCTTCATTGATCTTTTATCAATTTACTTTGTTTTTATTTCGTTTTTAGAATATAGATTAATATTTTTATTTTTAATTCGGATTTTCGACAAGCTTTCTTGTATGCATTCTTTGGTCATTTTTATATCGAAATTTTCATTTGAATTTTTTGTTACTTTTTGTGTGCTTTTTTTTCTGGTTATTTTTAGTCTCGAAATTTTTATTTGAATTTTTTAATTTTTTTGTGATTAATTGTAATTTCTGTGGGCATTTAGCCTCGAACGATTTATTTGAAATTTTTGACCTTTATTGTGATCTTTTTCTGGTGATTTTTAGTGTCGAAATTTTTGTATGAAATTTAATGATTTTTTCAGTGCATTATAGTAAGCTTTATCTGTTAAAATTTTTAGAATCGATATTTTATATCAATTTTTGTAATCATTGTTGTTTTTTGTGAAATTTTTTCTGCGGGCATTTCAAAGTCGCCATTTTCATTATTGATTTTTGTGATATTTTTTCTCTGATTATTTTTACATGAATTTTATTGATTTCTCTGTGCTTTTTACTGAAGGTAAAGAAAACCTTTATATCTTGATGGAATTAAGGATGAATAAAATCGGTTTTTATCGACAAATATTGTTAAAGGTCATTCCAATTAAAAATCAGTTTGGAAGTTCTCAGTGATTATTGGCAAATGATTGCAACACCAGAAAAATAATTATTCAAATTAAATTCATGATAAATTTTAGAGCTAAATTTCAATAGTAAAATTAATTAATTTTATTACCTTTTCTTGATTTCTCTTTAAATGCATTTCCTTACCTCGTAGCATTTGCTGCTTTTTCTTTTCTTCCAATTGTTCATTAGACAGCATTTTCTCAGACTTAGAAAAATAAATTAACTATGCAAAAATAAAATAATAATATCATAAGAATTACATTATAAAAACTGTGATTTCTTAGTAGCAACATATATTATTATATCAGATAAGTAAATAATAAAAAAAGCCTGTGCTACGAAGTAATTTTTTCGTCAATATAACAGTATATTATATAATTAAAATAATTAATAAATAATATTAATAGATCATAGTACTGTATATTCTATAAAATAACATTTCACTATTAATAATATGTATTTAAAATAATTAAAAATATGATAATAATAATAAGTAATAATAATAATAATAATAAATAATAATAATAATAATAATAATAATAAATAATAATAATAATAATAATAATAATAATAAATAATGATAATAAATAATAAGAAAAATAACAATAATAATAATAATAATAATAACAGAAATAATAATAATAATAATAATAATAATAATAATAAATAATTAAACAATAATAATAATAATAATAATAAATAATAATAATTATATTAATAATAATAATAATAATAAAATAATAATAATAATAATAATAATTAATAATAATTATATTAATAATAATAATAATAATAATAATAATAATAATAATTAATAATTAATAATAATAATAATAGAAATAATAATAATAATAATAATAATAATAATAATAATAATAAATAATTAAACAATAATAATAATAATAATAATAAATAATAATAATTATATTAATAATAATAATAATAATAAAATAATAATAATAATAATAATTAATAATAATTATATTAATAATAATAATAATAATAATAATAATAATAATAAATAATGATAATAAATAATAAGAAAAATAACAATAATAATAATAATAATAATAATAATAATAAATAATAATAATAATAATAATAGAAATAATAATAATAATAATAATAATAATAATAATAAATAATTAAACAATAATAATAATAATAATAATAAATAATAATAATTATATTAATAATAATAATAATAATAAAATAATAATAATAATAATAATAATTAATAATAATTATATTAATAATAATAATAATAATAATAATAATAATAATAATAATAATAATAAATAATTAAACAATAATAATAATAATAATAATAAATAATAATAATTATATTAATAATAATAATAATAATAATAATAATAAAATAATAATAATAATAATAATAATAATAATTAATAATAATTATATTAATAATAATAATAATAATAATAATAATAATAATAAAATAATAATAATAATAATAATAATAATAATAATAATAATAAATAATATTAATAAAAACAATATAAGAATCATTGAGCAAAAATAATTTCTATTTTTATTTTTATTAAAAGAAATAAAAAATTATAAATTTATGTGCTATTTCAATTTTATCTTATGAATATTGGGAATTTACTTTTTTAAAAGGCATTTGGATTATTAAAGAATTGTCGGCATGATATTTCGAAGATTTCCATTGCATCATTTCCTGCCGATAATTTAATGCCAGCGAGCAAGTCTTTTGTTGAAGATACTAAAAAATCGCCAAATTTCTAATTTCAATGCAGATAATTTTTTCTTTTACTTCTCCCATTCGCAGGTCAATAATGTTTGAATGGCAGGAATATTTCAATTGCAGCAACCTCATCATCAAAGAATCAAGCTGTGATCCTCCGACATTTATCTTTCGGCAAAGCTTCGCTTCTAATCGGCCATTAAAAAGGGGGAGTAGGTGAATGCTTTGATATCCAAATGACAGGATCAGCACGGTGTCATCTAGAATGTTCTCAAATTAAAACCAGGTATTTCGAACAAATTAATAGATAAATATTTATTTTTAGTATCAATTTTCATTGGTTTATTATTTGTTCAATTATATTGCAATTTATTAAATATAAATAGTTCTCGAATTTGATTGGTTTAAAATTTTCCACATTAAAATTTATTTTTAATTAAATATTAAACTGGATTAATTACTTGCAGTAGATTCCAAATATTCTGGATTATTATAAGCATAACTAGCTAAGCCATCAATATAATAAGCAATGCTAGGAACATCATAGGCTTCGAATAAAAGCTCAGACATTTCTAAAAAATAACCAATGAAACTAACAGGTTGGTAGAAATCAAACGTTGTCGGCAAGTATTTGGATTACATAGTGGTTCATTTATTACAATTGGATGATCTTGAAGTGTTTGTAAACCCAAATTATCAAATGCATAATCAAACACGCTTTCTTGGACGTCAAAATTAACAACTACATTGCGATCAAAGGCATAACGTATATTCGCATAGAAGTCTTCGATTTCATTGCCAACTAATATTCCTTCCTATTAAAAAAATTATTATTATTCCATGTAATGAGTTTACTTTTTTGGATTTCGATTTAGCTATGACATTCTTGAATTCTAAATAAGGGCAATTATCTATAGCAAATCCACATTTAAATTGATATGAACCTAAAATTACAATGTACATTTTCATTTTAATATTCTTTAAAAACCATTGTCTATAACTATAGGAATATCTCGATAATTTGAGTTATATTGAAATTTATTTATTGACTTTTGTTGAATATATAAATCCGTTAAGTCCAGCATTAGGCCGCAGTAATTATTTCTTTAAAATTTTAAATGCCTAATGTAAATATTCTTAAGGACTTTAATTCCCAGACAACTATTTATTATATTATTTATCAATAAAAAAATTAAATTCAAATTAAATTTCAAACTAATTTGAATATTTAAACATTGTAAAAATAAAATTTATTTTTCATATAAGAAATGTCATATTAATAACTTCACTGCAAATAAATGCAATAGTTTTTTAATTAAAATAAGTTTTTCTTAAAAAAATTAATTAATAGGCTTATTATGTAATAATTTTTAATTATACTTATATTTTATGGGAATGTGACCATTTGCCGGCTTCTTGTCATCATAGTTTGAAGTGTTGGGCCAGAACACAGACGGCCTTGTAAATGTTTAAATGAATCGGTAACACACATGCAAACATAACACGCAGATTTAAACTCAAACCTATTAAAACACCAATTAACCCTATCAAAATGCGAGAAAGAAAACAATTAAATATAAAATTATAAAACACAAAAATAAATTAAAATAATAACAAAGCGCAACAAGATCCGCACGAAATAAACATAAACATAACATGAAAACCTAAGAATTTGACCAAAATTTGACAATTTATCAAAAAATCCGAAATTTCATGAAAATGAAATAAAAATCAAATAATTTGAATTAGAAATAATTCAATTAAAATTTTAAAAGAAAAATTGTCAAATAAAATTTCAAAATAATAAAAATTAAGAATAGAATATACCAGAAAATCACAAGGTCAAATTTTGTTTTACTAAATCAAAAATAACACGCAAGGTTAGGGTCGTACAATAGGTATATATACCGATTCATTTTTACACAATTTTTAATCAGTTTTTACAAAAACTTGAAACCAGTTTTAACCAGTAAATCGGTTTTTAGCCAGAAGTAATTCGCAAAGCTTGAGAGCACAAAATTTGATGTGAGTGAGAGATTTTTCGAAACTCTCTCCACGTCGCGTCCTCGCAACGTCGATTGAGCTCTGCTTGGATGACGGGTGGGGGAGAGTAATGCTGTATTATGTTCGAGATGTTATGCCCGGAAAATTTGTTGGCTCCAATCTATTATCTGGCGAAATATGTATTCGTAAATTGAAATTTTTCCATCAATGCTTTACATTTTCAGGCCCACAGTCAAAATATACTGCAAGATAATAAAATCCAACACATGATCGTAATCGTGTAAGTACGTGTATTATCCGCAACGATTCGTGCCCGTGAAGGCTCCGGCGTGAGAACTCAGGAGCTGAAACGTCAATATCATTCCGTATAGAGTGAGGGGGAAATAATCTTTTGGCTGTTTCTCCGTCTCTCATTTCTCATAAACTCGGCCTAAACTTATTTTTCACATACGGCTAAAATTCAAATATCGAGTAGTCCAGTTGGCACTCATTAACTATAATATAAACACAAATGTGCCTAGGATCAATTAAGGGAAGGTGACGGGGTTTTTCGATAAATAAAATCGTTGCTATGCTCCAAATATAACGAAGTCTAATAAAATTATTAAAACATTACTAATTAAACGCTATACTAAAATATAGAGAATTTTATTAAAAGGAAAATTGTTAATTAAAATGACGTGTAAAAGGTAAAGAAATGTGTTAAAAGTATTGAGGAACCCGTTAATGCTATGACAAAATATCAAATCGTTAAAACTTCCTTGAACTAAAATGAGATAAAGAGTTTTCTAACTACCATCAAACTAAAATGCTATGCTAAAGTGAAAGGTTTTCGCTAAATGTATTGAGGAACTTATTGTCGAAACAAAAATATACCGTGTTCAAAGTGGTGGGTTTCTGGGTTTTGATTTTTTGAAACTATATGGTTGTTACCCAGACAACCCCATACAAATATTCCTTCGCTTACCACTCGGTACCCGTTGCTAAGCAACGTTGGAACTGTGTTCGAGTGGGTGGATCGTCCGCAAAAAGTGAGCGCTATTACTAGTGCTATAATTGACCGAACGATCCATGGGTCCAACGAGCTGCCGATAGAAGGCCTATGCTCGCTTTTCGATTTTTAGGTCCCATTATTTTCCTATCTCCTCCAATTGTTAACCTATACCGCTATATCATCTAACATTATGTCCATTCCCATAGTCTCTCCTATCGTTATCCGTATTGATGATTTGTTTATGGCCTGTAAACCTTTCGTTATGTTAAATATCCATACAGTATCCCTCTTACCCTTATTCCTATTATAACTACAATGTTCCCATTATTCTTGCTAGCCTTATCATTGATACTATTATATGTATTACCTAATCCATTATTACTGCTATTGCTATTATTATCATTACTGTTACCATTCCTATTATATTTATTATTATTACCATCATTATCATTATTACTATTATTATAATTATTATTATTATTATGATTATTATTATTATTATTATTATTATTATTATTATTATTATTATTATTATTATTATTATTATTATTGTTATTGTTATTATCGCCATTATCATTACTTGTATCATTATTATTATTAAATTGTTAGTAGGGAATCGTCCTTATTCCTCAGCTTTATAAAAATATTTTACTTATATAAAAATTTAGCCTTACTCCGTCCTTATTCTACAGTTTTCGATGAAGTATTTTATTAATTCGAAAAAATTGGGCAGCGTTCCTCCCTTATTTTTTAGTTTTAACCAGTTATCCTATCAATTATTGAGCAGTATTCTACTTTTACTTTGCTATTTTTGATAATTATTTTAACTAATTCGGAAAATTTGAGCAGCGTTCCGCCCTTATTTTACAGTGTTACGATAAACGATTTAATTATTTCCAAAAATTTGCGCAGCGTTCTGCCCATATTTTCCGTCTTAATTCAACATAATTGATTCAATTATTATTTAAAACATTATTTTTCGTAATTTTGGTCGTTCGGATTAATCTTTTTCCGATGGCTATTCATTTTAACTGTTGCAACGATTTCGCTATTTTCCCCGCTACCCTTTCCCTCTCTTTGTCCTTATGATCTATTTATGTTCATATTATAGTTAATGAGTGCCCACTGGACTACTCGGTGTTAGTGATTTTGAGCCGATTTTTGTTTAAAATTTTATGTCGATTTTATCGAAATCAAGTGCAAGAAAGTGGAGCCAAAAGACCCACTCTCAAGCTACTCTCTTTCGCTATTTAGGTTTAATGATTTGACGTTCGAGTTCCTGCGTTACGCACGCCGGAACCCTCACGGGCACAAGCTATAGGCGGAGGAACCGCACTTACACAGCTTGGTAATTATGTTTTAGTTTAATAGCTTGCATGTTGTGTGGCGGTGGGCCAGGAAAAAGGAAATAAATATATGTTACCATTCCGATCGGGTAAAAGCTTCGATGCAATAAAATATTTATTCATAAAATCGTCAGTATATATTGGTAATTTGCATAATTCATAACATCTTCAATTCATGGCATTATCAATCAATAAGTTCATATAATATCTTCGATTCATATCATTAGTTATCAATCAGTAATTTGATATTCATTCATGCGCTTACAGATAATATTGTACACCTAAGATTGAAACATAAGACTGAAACGTAAGACTAAACGTTAGCTTAAACGTTAGATTTTAGCTTAAAAATTTGTCAAAACACATCAGTATATATACCTATAATTTGACCTTAACCTTGCGTGTTATTTTTATTGCGATTAAACAAATTTGACCTTGAAATTATTTGTGTTATCTAAATTAAATTTTTATTAATTTCTTAATTTAAATTGGTAATTTATTTTTAACATTTTTAATTAAATTTATTCAACCAAAAATATTTTATTTTTATTCATTTAATTCAATAATTTTTACTTTTATATAAATGGTCATTTTATGGTCAAATTTTCTTGTTATTATGTTATATTTTATGTAAATTTTGTGCGGTTCTTGATGCATTTTGTATTTATTTTATTTTACTTTTATGTTTTTTGATTTTATATTTATTTATGTTCTCTCATATTTTAAAGTGTTTAGTTATTTGTTGTATATTGTATTTTAAGTTATCTTGGTGCTGGGTTTTCGTGCTGTATTACTGATGCATTTAAACAATTTTCAAGGCCGTTTGTGTTCTGGCCCAACATAAAACACTCCGGGGCCCGTAAAATTGCGACCCGCAATTTCTAAAAGATTTAAGCTATGAACTATACAGAGTTTACATTTTACATTCAATTGGGTCTACGAGCTACAGGGTCGTGACCTCAAAATCCACATGCATAAAAATAATCATACAGTATACATCAATATATGGATTACAAGATGAAGTGAAAGAGGACATACAGTCCGGTTATGATCACACATAAAGAAGAGTTAATTGTCTAAGAATCATTTGTTCATTGTTAATCATGAGTTCAATATTCTGTCACTTAGGTATTTGTCTCGCTAATGTCTTGCCATTCTTTGGTTTCTGATTGATTTGTTTCGATAGCAGGTTCTGATCTTTGACGATTCGATATCTGTTGTGCGATTTGTTTTTGAGATTTTGTTTAGTTCGGGGAATTGACTTTATTTGATATAGGGCTGATTAGATACCGATTGTTTAGAAGATTAGCAGGCGTAGTGAATCTCAGATAAACGAATAGTAAGAATGTTTCGTTCAAGACTCCATTTTTGATGGTGTATTTGGGGTTGTGAATAGATATTCTTGCTTTTGGTTGTTGACTTTTTAGCATCTTGAAACTGGGTAGAGTTCAACTGGGTTCTGTGGATAGATGACTCGTTATCATATTATCTCGTCTCGATTGTTTGATGATAATTGATCGGTTCGGGATTATTCATGATTCTTTGAGGTTGGTTTGGGTTTCTTCTTTTCGTTTATCGATTAGAGCTATTTGTTCTCGATTTTCCGTTCTTTTCTGTTATTTGTAGGGTTTCTGAAGAGCATCCATAAATATTTGAATATGATTTCCTTGATGGGTGTTTCCTTTTCTAATGAATTTCGATTTGATTTTCTAGAGTTCTGAGGGTTTAAACGCTCTGTTTTTCTTGTTTTAATCTTTTGACCCTTGGGTATAATAGGAATTGATCCGTCGGTAATTTTTATCCTTTGGGTTTCTCATATCTCGGCATATTTGCTACAGGTAGATTTTGCATCGATTGATTAATTGTGGAGTTTTTCGACATCCTTCTAAAGGATACTAGGTGGTATATGGTGGCTTATTACTGCTATCTTCCTTCTCATCGCCAATATCATGCTATTTTCGCTTTCCTTGTTTTTATGACAATTATGGGTTTGTGATGATTATTTACGATTGCTTGATTATTTACAACAATTTCGAGCTATTTTAATAGGACTTGTTATCATTCCTCTTGATTTTAGGTAGTTGTTTGACTTTCTGTTTCTCTTCTTTTTTTTTATCTCTGTTGCTTTTATTATCACATCTGGTTTCTCATTTCTGTGATTGATATTAACTTTATTTTTGCCATCGGTTATCTTCTTTGTTTGCCTTTACTACAATTTGTAAGATTCTTTCGGTACTCCATTTTGATTAAGTGCGTTTTGTCGATCAACATCATCATTTTTTGTCGTTTCTTCGCATTGTCATCTGTAATCTCTCTTTATTGATTCGATTTGTCTTTCTTGTTATCTGATTTTTGATTGTTGAGTTGTTTTTTATTCATATCCGGTGTTGAACTTCAGTCTTGTTTGGGATTACTATTTCGTGATATTCATTTTTTGTCTCGTTTGGTCGCGGTTGGTTGTTATTCTTGCTCTATTCCTTGCTTTAATTTTGAGTCTCTTCCTTCCCTTTTCATATTCATTTAGTTTTGTATATTGAACTTCACTGGTTCTAATTCATTGTCCTTTTCGTTTGTCCGTTTACTCAATGACCACAAATTTTGTTTCTCAGTTATCTACCCTTTGTTGTTATTCGTCAGTTTCTCATTACTTGATTAAGTTTTTCGTCAAATTATTTTTCATCGTCTTTTTCATTGACTGACTTAATATTTCATTCATTTCTTTATTGCTTCAGTTTTGTGTTGGTAATTTCCTTACTATTTTTCTGCTTTATCTTTGTTATCGTTGTTTATCATTTTCGTCTTTCATCTGATTGTATTGAATTTTCCAAGTTTTAATTTGCTCTCCAAGTCTACTCTTGTCTCTGATTTCCTCGATGGCTTCGGTACCTCTTAGTCGCTTTATTCAATTTCTGATCCTGATCTGATCCTTGGTTTAAACTCGTCTATCTCTGCTTGTACATTTAGTTTTCGGAGGTTGGCCATCGTCGCTACAACTAAGCTTTACTGCTTGATATATTTGATTGGCTTCCATTTGATTCGTTTCTCCATTTTAACGTATTATCGCATCACTTGTCTTTCTCATTCCGCTTTATTCTTTGTCACATCGTCTGATTTTTAATTTGTTTTCGCTCCTCGACTATAATATTTATACTACTTTTATATATTATCGGATATTATTATACTCATTCCATATAATATTTATATATACTACTTTTATACATTACTATATAAACATATCTATTATATACATTATATACACACTCCTGACTATTTTTTACTTCATCGTATCCAAAGGGTCTACGCGCCGAGTGCGTGTCCCTTCGCATCTCTCGTCAGTTACTCGATATATATCGAACTCGCTTGGCCACTTGAGTGGTGCTGTTAGTGACGGTGGTTGTCTTATTTTCTTGTATGGTACTGAATTTTGCTTTTTATTACTATCTCGGTTTTCTCTCTCTTCGTTATCATCTTCTTTTTTCCTGTCTTTGTCTTCATCGTCCTTTTTGTCCTGGTCTTTATTACATCGGTCCTTCTCAATTCTTTTGTCCTCTACATTTATTTCTTTGATTATATCTTCATACATCTTGATTATCATTTTTCTTCCATTTCTAATGTCGTCAATTTCTTGTTTTCTGCATCTAGAGTTTCGTTGTATCCGGTGCCATTCTCCTACAAAGGTTTCTAATTCTTCTCTTCTGGACCCTATTCTCTCAGGCTCTCTTTTATTATCCGTGAACTTTATTTCTCCTCTCTTTAACAAAGCTTTTATCGTCTTTGGTAATGCACAATCGGAATTTATTGCTCTTTTTAGTAATATATTTTCATTACTTTCGAATTTGTTTACGTCTATGATTTCGTTATCGGATTTTCTTTTTCTCCAATTGATCAGTTTTGCTGCTGCTTGATCGTATCCCCTCTCGATTGCTCCAAGTAGTGGGTTTAAATTTTGTCCTAATATTTCGATGTCTTCTTGAATTGCATTTATCGTAAAGAACTCTATTGCGCTTGCTTCTCGCGACATCATAATATAATTTAACATCGTTTTTCCTTTATTGTCCTTCTCATTTAGAGTTGATCCTGTTTTTAATAACTCCCTCAGAATTTTCGTTGACATATCTCTTGAAAATGCAATCATCATGGGTGTTTGTCCTTTCTCATTTCTGATATTTGTTTGTTGTCCACATCGGTTCATTGCCTCGATAATTTCCATCGTTCGTTCTTCGTTTTCGCTTTCTATGGCATGATGTAGTGGTGTATTACCCGCTATGTCCATTATTGTGAATAATATTGGCATTCTTTTCTTTAAGATGCTGATTTCTGTTGTTGACTTTGAGCCTTTTGCGTAATTCGTGATTATTTTTGTTACTCTTTCTAATATCTCGATTGTATTCTTGTTTCTAGTCCATTTCGGCATTATTTCTTTAGTTATTTTGATTATTGTTTCCATCTGTTTCCAGTAATTTAATCTGGCATCTTGGATTTCGTTATATTCTCGTTTCTGTCTCGCCTGATTACTATAATATTTTGATTCTGTCTCTTTGCTGTTTGTGGCTCTAGTAACTTGTTTCGTCATGTCTAATAGGTTATTCTGCTTTCTAGTTGTTATGTTTTTTCCTGGTTTGAAGCTTGATTTGCCACTTGTGTCATTCGCTGGCTTTATTCTGGTGTTGGTATTGATCTCATCTGGTTTCCTATTGCTTCCTTTCATTAGTCCCACTGTTCTGGATGGGTACTGAGTCTGTTTATTTGGACAGTTCAGAGCCATATGTCCCCATTTTAGACATTTAAAACATGTTCCGCGTCTTTTGTGACAAATATTATTTACGTGGCCTCTCTTCCCGCATTGTTGGCATATTTGATGTCGATAGCAGTCGTTCTCTGGGTGTCCGGATTTTTGACATGTTTTACAATATTCTCTGATATTTACTTCGTTAGCTTTCGTATTGATTGTCCAGGTACTTTCTTTGTTCGTTGTGGTTTTCCTAGTCGTGTTTTGTTGTGCATATTCATGCTGTATTGTAATTTTCCTTTCCACATTTGTTGATTTGCTGAGTTCTTCAATTACGTCTTCTTTGGTCTCAATTATCAATTCGCTAACTGTTTTTGATCTGTCTTGCATATTCAGATTTCTCCTTTGTTGCTTTTGGGTTCTCTTTTCGATTAGTTCTCCCTCTGAAATGTTATTAGCCATTAAAATATCTATCACTTCTTGTTCGATTGACGCCACTCCTATTTCTATATTGTCTTCTATTGTTTGTATAGGTTTTGACTCTACATTTATTTGAAGTTCCTCTTTCTTGACCTTTTCATTATTGCTTAGCCCTTGTTGTAACATGCTTATTTTTGCTTTCCTTATCAGTTCTCTTTTCGATTTTTGTAGTAGTACCCTCTGATTTTGATATTTTGTTTTTTGTTTTTCTGATATATTTTTATCGCTGTTTTTGCTGCTTTTTCGTCGTCTATCGTTCTCTTCTATGGTGAACTCTTGTATTATCTTTATTTGTTCTTTGCTGCTCAATTCTTGCTCTGACTTTATTTTGTCCTCTTGAGTTTCATCTTTCTTAATTACTTCGCTTTCTTTATCGTTATTTATTGTCATATCATCCTCGCTGTTGACAACACACTGCTCCGCAGTGTGGATTTCTTTTGTATTGACTTTTCTCGGCATATTGCTTCTACTTGATATTTGATTTCTGTTCGTCCGTCTTTGTCGAATTTCCTGGGTTTCCTCTTTCTGTAATCTCTGCCATTCAATTTGTTGCTGTTCCGAATATTTTCTGGTCCATTGATATCTAACATCATTCATGTTTCGCCCCGTATTACTTCGTTGTATTTGATTGTTTGCGGCTATTTGTTGAATCCTACTTCCTAATTGCTCAATTTCTTGTATCTGATTGTTTTGTGTACTTTGGTTATAATTGTTCGGTTTTGGTTGTCTCGATTTTCTGTCTATTAGGCAATTTGCAGCAATATGCCCGTTTAGGTTGCAGTTGTAACAGCTTCTATTCTCGAATCTTGTGGTTGTCCTCATTATCGTCATATCTCTTAAATGTTTGATCTCTTGTGTTGGATTATTTTGTAGATTTAACTTGAATTGGTTTGGTTTTTGTTGACTTTGCATTCTTCTCATTCGACAATTCTTTGACATATGACCAGTTTGATCGCAATTAAAACAGATTATCATTTCTTCCTCTACGTTCCGTGTAGGGTTCGTTAATATTGGTTGTCTGTTGATACTTTCTGTGCGAACTCTTCTATCACTTCCTTGGTAATTCATTAATTGATAACCTCGGTCAGTTCGGCATCCTTCTTTTGAACCGGTATTACATACTTGATTGTAGCTCGCGTTGTTAATCCTGAAATAATTATTACAATTTATAAATTTACCTCTACTGTCTTGAATCCTCTTAACTGGCATATCGCAAATTCGTGATGGTTTTTTAATATATTGATTTGTTTGCGGGTAAATATCTTTCGTTTGTCTCGTTGCTTCCATCGATACTTTTATTGGTTTTGATACTTGATCTTTTAATTCGGTGTGATAATTTTCCTTTTCGACTCTTTCTTCAATTGTGGTTAATATTTTCTCTTCCCGTATGATTTCCGTTTTCCATGTTTCAGCTATTTTTGTTTCAACTGTTTTCATTTTCGAATTTCTAGTTTCCTTTATGTCATGTAAATCTTCTTCGTTGCATTTTCTTTCCGAATGCATCTCCTGTACATTTCTCTTTAAACTCGAATATATTGGTTCTCGGCTCCTGATTTCCGGTTCATCGCGTGTGATTTCGTACATTGTTGATTCTTTCAAATAAGTTTCTGTTTCATCCGTATTTTTACTTGGTAACTTTTGGTTAATTTCCTCTCGGAGTTTTTCCATCTCTTTACTCATACTTGTTTTCAACTGTATTGGAATTTCTGGTTCCTGTGATTTCACGTTGTTTCCTTTATCGGTTAACTTTTCCTTTAATTTATCGTATTCTTCGGGTTCTGTTTTCAAACTTTCTAATCCTGTTTTAATCAATGATTCTGTTGTCTCTACTGTATTAAGTTTTCTATCTGTTGCTGCTTTTCACTTTCTCTGACTTCCAATAAAATGGTGTATTTTCTTTATCCTTGTTCTCCGTTCGTTTTGGTATATTCTCAGTTTATCTACTCAATGGTTTCCTTGATTCCGGTTTCTCGTTACTTGTTTTCTTGATTTATTTCTAGTCTATCGGCTATATTATTCGTCGTTTACTTAATCTCTTTATTCCTTTGGTTTACTTGATCTCTTTATTTCTTGTCAATTATCTAAAAATAAATAACACTTCTAGTACATATTATTATACATAAATTTCCACATTAATTTCACGTATTATTGTCATTGCTTCCCCTTATTTTAATTCTTTTCGCTACGTCAACTTCTTTATCATTTTAATTTTTTTTTTTGTCTTTTGATTTTTAAGTTTATTTTGAATTATCTATAAATCGTATCAAGTATCTATAAATTATCTTTATAGTCGCATCAATTATCTGTATTGTCGTGTCAATTAACTATTTTTATCAAATAAATCATCACCATAATATCAATAATCGTCTCGTTAATTATTCTCCTTTATCTCTCCATAATTTGTCCAAAAAAATTTTTTTCCTTAATCTCTATGCGCTGGCGCTCTATGGGCCTTTTAATTAACTCATCTTGTCTTTTTCCTTAAACTTTATCCGCTGTCGCTCTATGGGCCTTCTAATTAACTCATCTTGTCGTTTTCCTTAAACTTTATCCGCTGTGATCATTTTCCTTTTGATTCATCTCCCTTCATTTTAAATCTATTTCTCGCATCAATTATCTATCATTCTCATATTAATCTCGTATCAATTATCCTCGTATTAATATCGTATCAATTATCTATCATCTTCGTATTAATCTCGTGTCAATTATCTATATTCTCATCAAATAAAATCGCAATAATCATACCGTCATTCAATCCATTAATTATATTTCCTATATCTCTTTATCATAAAATCATTTGCCTAACCTTTAATTGCTGGCGCTCTATGGGTCTTTATCTAAATCTTATTATCTTTTCACTGGCACGCTATGGCCTTAAATTTCTCGTCTTATCCGGCCTTCTATGGGCCTCTATAATTTATCCTCTCTATTGGCTCTCTATGGCCTTCTCTATTTACTCGGAGTTGAGTTTTCGTCAGTGACCTATTGGGTGACTTGTCCGATGGACAAGCTTGAGGCCTCACACTGACTTCTCAATCCATGGCGTCTGTTGGGAGCGCATTTGTCCGGTTACGCTTGCCTCACCGCCACTCGGATATCCGGTACTCGGTGTGGGATCCGGGTTATTGTACCGAACTCCTCGCTGGGTTAATAATCTAAAAAACATTCCCTCAGTACTCGGTGTGGGATCCGGGTTGTGTACTTCGGAGAATATAAAAGAATGGAAAAGCCTAGACGTTCAATCAAGTTCCAAAAGTGGTTTACTTGATTTCCCGAATAGTGAAAAGAAAAGGAATAAAAATTTGGGCGCTGCAATTTTCTATTATCTCTGTCTACCGTCAGCCGCCCCGCGTCAGATTTCCAGCTCTGCTTGGCTGCCTCAATCTGATCCTTAGTAGGACCTTTCGAGTATGAACCATTTACCGGTTGGTTCACATCTCACCTACCGCTTGGTGTCCTCGATACTCGGTGTGGGATCCGGGTTGTGTATCGAGTCCCTACCCAGGTAAAAAAATATTCTCGGTCGATACTCGGTGTGGTATCCGGGTTTTTGTATCGAGCGGTTCAGCGCCACTAGTCCCTTGGCTAGCAACAACCTGAACTCGACAGTCCGCCGCTGTCCTCTGGTGCCTCACCACCAGCTAGGGAAAAATGTTTCTAGGTACCTTTACGAGACTTTTTGGCTCTCTCACCTTCGGCGTCTAAATAATGTGCACATTTTACAATTTTTATTTTTATTTTTATTTTTTTTTTGGTTTTCCCTCACTTCCCAATTCAAAAATTGTAGTAATCGCGTTGGTTTGTTCCCCAGAAGAGGTGATCAATCTCTCGCCAGAAACTCCCCAACATTTGCGACGGATCCTACTACCTTCCTCTCCTCGGGTTGATCAGGGTTCCCAATCGGAATAAGCGTACTATCGTTATGATAGCTCGGTTTTAAATCTTACTTTCCAGTATTAGTTCCATATCATATAATATAAATAACATTACAAAATACACAAAAAAAATGAGATGCATCGAAACTTTTACCATACCTTATGTGTGATTTTTCAGCTTTCACTGTTTAAGTTGTGTTTTACTTGTCCACTCAGAATTTATTTAACGGCTTTCATGAAGTGTTCGGCTTTTCCGGTATGTTTTACACCTTTCGGTTGCTATTGTTGTCTCGTTCATTATTATTAATAATCTCCACTCATCGTGCTCGTTTTCGCTCGTCATTTTATTCCGGTTGCTGACTATTATTTTCATAATTCATTATTATCTCTAATCCTTTATTTTCATTTTGAACAAGCATCATCATTTATTCATCTACGCTCATTTCTTACTATTCATTCCATTTACACCTGAACATTTCCTTTTATCTAAGCCTAAGTTTCTCCATCATTTGGATTATCTTTTCGTCAATTTCTCTAACTTAATTGATTATCTGTTTCTCATTTAATATCTAATTTGGCTTCGCTTAGCCTCATGTCTTTTGATATTCACACAACCGGTTTTTCGTTACTTCCGCTACAATTTCTCATTTCATAGGAGTAGGGGTTCGAAATCGTTGCAACCTTTTTACGAAATTCCTTTAATAATTTGATTTTTGTTTTTTATTGAACTACTTTTAATTAATTATTTACTAAGTTTAAAATTATTTTAAATGACTTGTCTCGTCTAATTTCAACCAATATTAATTCGACAATTTCTAGTTTTCTAATTATCCTATATTCTAACCGCTATTCTCATACTTATCTAATTATTATTTATATGGTTCTTTAATTTATTTATACAATATTTACACGACCACCTTTTTTGTGGTTTCCCTTTTTCAAGTCGCTTTAACCCTCGTTGTTTCCACCTTTTCCCTGTTTTTATTACTTTTATTTATTTATTTATTTATTTTTTATATTTTTATTCTTACTTCTACGGTTTTTGGATGATATTTACACGATGATTTCTATTGGTTTATACAACTTACCCATAATTTTATTTATGGTTTCTTGTTTCCTTGATTTCTGCTTTACAAATATTAATAATTTTATCCCCACTTTCTTGTTGAATCGTTTCATTTTTGAAATTTTTATGCATCTAGTATTTTAGTTTATTTACATTTATTGATATTTCCTCTCTTATTACAATACTCGTCATTCAGGTGGTTTCTAAACTGGTGTTTTTGTTCCTTCGTATTTTCATCATATTTTGCATTCTCTATTTTTCCTCATCCCGCCATTTTTGATAAACTATGCTCATGTATTTTCTGAGGTTATCTGTTATTGTTTTATCTGTTATGATTTTGTTATTCCCTTTTGCAAGTTTATTTCATATTATTAGAACCTCTAAGATACCTTCTATCTTTCCTAATTCATTTGTAACGATACTATCTACTTTTCATAGATTTCCAGTAAGCTGTTGTTTATTTCGTGAAACTATCTAATTTTCTCCTGTTGATTTTTCTCCGCATTTTGCCATTAATCTTGACGGTGTTCCTGTCCCTCATGACACTCATATTCTGGTTGCTCTTAAGTGAATTTATTTTCTACCGTTTATAAAAATTCATACTATGTGTTTCTATTTTCTATGTAGACAAACCGGTCATTTTTCAAAGTTTCTGTCAATATTTTTCATTGTTATCTCTCCGCGTTTTGGTGAAATTCCGTCCCAACATTTATTGTTTTTGATCCTTATTTGTTTCCATCTAGAACCGTCATTCATGCTCTGTTGAGGGTGCTCCTGAGATTATTGGTAGTTTCCTAATTTTCCTTGAAATTTGTTTTCCGTTGTACAATAATCATTAAATTTCAGCTTTGAATGATCAAACAAAGGTTTTCGTTTCTTATTTCGCACTGATCTTTTCTTTCTGTAATTCTTTCATTCGTTAGTTTGCTTTCCATCTAGATGCATTGGTCGTTTTTCATAGTTTCTGTTTTATTTCTTCCTGCAACTGTTTGAAATATCGTCTCAGTGGTTACTTTCAAATGTCTTGCTTCTCCCGTTTGTTAGCCGCTAACTCGTTTTAAATATTTCTTGGTTGATGTTTTTACGAATTATTAGTTGTCCAATGTCGTATCAACTTTGTCCTGCTTGTTATTGTTTCTAACTGAAATCTGTATATTGTTCTCTTTGTTCATTGCTGAGTCCCCAACTTTGTACTTGTCGAGTCATTTGTTTCATTTCGTTTTGTAGAAAAATCCATCGTTTTCCATAACTTTCCGCTAATCTCTCTTTTTCTTATGGTCCCCAGATTTGTATGTGGTATCTAGTCATTTATTTCTTTGCACTGTTTTTCTTATTTTGTAGCCAACTTGATCGTTTTCCATCATTTGTTATTAAGCTCTATTCTTTGGCAAAATGTTGTCCCGACGTTTTCTGTTTTTTGCATCTTGTATCTTCTGGTCACTTTCTGTTGTTTCTTAACTTAATTGTTTTGATTCTTCTCAATAACGAAGCTGAGCCCCAAATTTATATTTGGTGGGCGAGCCATTTGTTTCATCACCATATTCTCTCGCTTTGTAGAGATATCCATCGTTTTTCACAATACTTTCCC
This sequence comes from Schmidtea mediterranea, assembly GCA_022537955.1. Taxonomy (NCBI): domain Eukaryota; kingdom Metazoa; phylum Platyhelminthes; order Tricladida; family Dugesiidae; genus Schmidtea; species Schmidtea mediterranea. The sequence goes on from CM039680.1 coordinate 75,022,042, forward strand.
TTTTCCCATTGTTGTCTCTCTGGAGTTTAGTAAAATGTTGTCCCGACATTTTCTTTGATTGATTATTAGATTTTTACTTCGGTTTTCTTTGTTTGCTTTGCCAACAAAATCATTTCTTCCCGGCTGAGGGTGTACTGACAAACTCGCTGTTATTTCTAAACTTGATGATTCTGATCTTTCCAAATAACGAAGCTTTATGCTGAGCCCCAAATTTGTACTTGGTGGGCTAGTCATTTGTTTCATTATATATTTTCTCATTTTATAGTCAGGTTAATCGTTTTTTTTTATCGTTCTTTATTAAGTTCCATTCTTGTTCAACATTTTCTGCTTGATAATAGATTCTTATTTCGGTCTTCTTTGGTTGTTTGACTAAACAAATCATTTCAATCCCGACTGAGGGTGCGCTGACAAAACTCTCAGTTATTTCTTGGCTTGCTCGTTTGCTTTTTCCAATTAACGAAACCTTGATTTCCGGCTTAGGGTGCACTGATAAACTCTCGATTGTTTCTTAACTTGGCTGTGTTGATCCTTCCAACTATCGAAACGTTCATTCGGGTGAGCCCCCAAATTTGTACTTGGTGGCTAGTCATTTGTTTCCTTAAAATATTTTCCTTATTTTGTAGTCAAGTTGGTCGTTTTTCATCGTTCTTTATTAAGTTTCGTTTCTTAAGTTCCATTCTTGTTCATCTGTTATCTGTTCATCTGTCATCAGTCCTGTCATCTGTCGTCTGTTTTATTATCATTTTTCTTGTTTTGTAGTGAGATTGGTCGTTTTTCATTTATTGAGTTCCATTCCTGTTAATCTGTCATTTGTTTTTCTGTCATCTCTCCTGGGTTCGGCAAAAATGTCGTCCCGACATTTTCTATTTGATCCTTAGATTTTTATTTTGGTTTCCTTTGGTTCTTTGCAAACAACGAAACTTTCATCCCGGCTGAGGGTGCACTGACAAAACTTTCTGTTGTTTCTTGACTTAATTGGGTTGGTTTTTTCCAATAGACAAAGCTTTAATCCCGGCTGAGGGTGTACTGGCAAACTTTCTGTTGTTTCTTGACTTGGTTGGGTTGATTTTTCCAATAGACAAAGCTTCAATCCCGGCTGAGCCCCCAAATTTGTACTTGGTGGGCGAGCCATTCGTTTCATTAGTATTTTTCTTATTTTGTAGTAAAATTGATCGTTTTTCGTCGTTCTTTATTTAGTTTCATTTATTAGGTTTTGTTCTTGTTAATCTGTCTTCTGTTCCTTTCTCATCTCTCCTGGGTTCGGCGAAAATGTCGTCCCGACATTTTCTATTTGATAGGTTGCTTTGTTTTTTCGAATTGATCAAGCTTTCATCCCGGCTGAGCCCCCAAATTTGTATGGTGGGTTTCTGGGTTTTGATTTTTTGAAACTATATGGTTGTTACCCAGACAACCCCATACAAATATTCCTTCGCTTACCACTCGGCACCCGTTGCTAAGCAACGTTGGAACTGTGTTCGAGTGGGTGGATCGTCCGCAAAAAGTGAGCGCTATTACTAGTGCTATAATTGACCGAACGATCCATGGGTCCAACGAGCTGCCGATAGAAGGCCTATGCTCGCTTTTCGATTTTTAGGTCCCATTATTTTCCTATCTCCTCCAATTGTTAACCTATACCGCTATATCATCTAACATTATGTCCATTCCCATAGTCTCTCCTATAGTTATCCGTATTGATGATTTGTTTATGGCCTGTAAACCTTTCGTTATGTTAAATATCCATACAGTATCCCTCTTACCCTTATTCCTATTATAACTACAATGTTCCCATTATTCTTGCTAGCCTTATCATTGATACTATTATATGTATTACCTAATCCATTATTACTGCTATTGCTATTATTATCATTACTGTTACCATTCCTATTATATTTATTATTATTACCATCATTATCATTATTACTATTATTATAATTATTATTATTATTATGATTATTATTATTATTATTATTATTATTATTATTATTATTATTATTATTATTATTATTATTATTATTATAATTATTGTTATTGTTATTATCGCCATTATCATTACTTGTATCATTATTATTATTAAATTGTTAGTAGGGAATCGTCCTTATTCCTCAGCTTTATAAAAATATTTTACTTATATAAAAATTTAGCCTTACTCCGTCCTTATTCTACAGTTTTCGATGAAGTATTTTATTAATTCGAAAAAATTGGGCAGCGTTCCTCCCTTATTTTTTAGTTTTAACCAGTTATCCTATCAATTATTGAGCAGTATTCTACTTTTACTTTGCTATTTTTGATAATTATTTTAACTAATTCGGAAAATTTGAGCAGCGTTCCGCCCTTATTTTACAGTGTTACGATAAACGATTTAATTATTTCCAAAAATTTGCGCAGCGTTCTGCCCATATTTTCCGTCTTAATTCAACATAATTGATTCAATTATTATTTAAAACATTATTTTTCGTAATTTTGGTCGTTCGGATTAATCTTTTTCCGATGGCTATTCATTTTAACTGTTGCAACGATTTCGCTATTTTCCCCGCTACCCTTTCCCTCTCTTTGTCCTTATGATCTATTTATGTTCATATTATAGTTAATGAGTGCCCACTGGACTACTCGGTGTTAGTGATTTTGAGCCGATTTTTGTTTAAAATTTTATGTCGATTTTATCGAAATCAAGTGCAAGAAAGTGGAGCCAAAAGACCCACTCTCAAGCTACTCTCTTTCGCTATTTAGGTTCAATGATTTGACGTTCGAGTTCCTGCGTTACGCACGCCGGAACCCTCACGGGCACAAGCTATAGGCGGAGGAACCGCACTTACACAGCTTGGTAATTATGTTTTAGTTTAATAGCTTGCATGTTGTGTGGCTGTGGGCCAGGAAAAAGGAAATAAATATATGTTACCATTCCGATCGGGTAAAAGCTTCGATGCAATAAAATATTTATTCATAAAATCGTCAGTATATATTGGTAATTTGCATAATTCATAACATCTTCAATTCATGGCATTATCAATCAATAAGTTCATATAATATCTTCGATTCATATCATTAGTTATCAATCAGTAATTTGATATTCATTCATGCGCTTACAGATAATATTGTACACCTAAGATTGAAACATAAGACTGAAACGTAAGACTAAACGTTAGCTTAAACGTTAGATTTTAGCTTAAAAATTTGTCAAAACACATCAGTATATATACCTATAATTTGACCTTAACCTTGCGTGTTATTTTTATTGCGATTAAACAAATTTGACCTTGAAATTATTTGTGTTATCTAAATTAAATTTTTATTAATTTCTTAATTTAAATTGGTAATTTATTTTTAACATTTTTAATTAAATTTATTCAACCAAAAATATTTTATTTTTATTCATTTAATTCAATAATTTTTACTTTTATATAAATGGTCATTTTATGGTCAAATTTTCTTGTTATTATGTTATATTTTATGTAAATTTTGTGCGGTTCTTGATGCATTTTGTATTTATTTTATTTTACTTTTATGTTTTTTGATTTTATATTTATTTATGTTCTCTCATATTTTAAAGTGTTTAGTTATTTGTTGTATATTGTATTTTAAGTTATCTTGGTGCTGGGTTTTCGTGCTGTATTACTGATGCATTTAAACAATTTTCAAGGCCGTTTGTGTTCTGGCCCAACAAAAGTTAATGGAATTTTACTAAAGTCAGTAACCGAATACGTTATAAGGCGTTTTGCATGAAATCAATGAGTAAATATGAACGAAATATACCGATGATAAATAAACCCAAATCCGACATATCATAACCAGAAAATAGGATTTTACAAATTAGCAAGTAATTCGAACCTCGAGACGCTCTTATTAAAGGGGAATTGGGCAGCCAAAACCACTATAGACATCAAGCGTGTGCATCAACTGAGCAAAACCATCGGAATATAAGTAACTTACAAAAAAATTAACATCGAGAATTAACAGTATTTATAGGATAAAAACGCAAGTCGACCGTAGCGAAAAATACTTCCCTAAAAAAATCTTCAACCACCATCTCCCAGACGGAAATAATTTAAAACGTATAAAAGGAAAATAAAGTCACAAAAATAATTTACCCATCATATAACAAATAAATTAAGTAAATAAATAACACAATAGGAGAATTTTCACAGTAAATTGAGGCATATCCAGAGAACGGTGAACTAAATTCCAAAGTATGATTTTTTCCATTAGCACGCGAACCATCTCACGGATCACCATCGCCTGGATTCGAAACCGAGCATATACAAGATCGATAAGTTTCATGGGACAGAAAATTTCGAATTAAACCATAGCGAGACCCTGTAGACTCAAACCTCCTGACTTGACTAACTCCAACTCCCGAATGCACTCCAACACCACACTGAGAAGATATCAAGAAACCCATTAGGAATGTCCAGACTCCAAGGTTGCGACTAGAAATAAGTAAAATTACATATCCGAAATGTAATGAATAACTTACCACGGGGATAAATAATAAGTGTAAGTGAAGAGTTGCCACTAATAATAAGATTAGAATAAAATAGTGCCAATGAGTTGAGAAAACCAGCGGCGAACAATTTTATGATTAACTAATAGTCAATAATCGTGATATAAACGATAAACCTCAATTCCCAAAGAGGGATGGAATGCGACATTTTGTGAAATGTCACTACACATGATGCGAAGAAAATCCATACACGTTGTGCCAACGACTAGACGACAGTAGTTGAGGAAGTGTGTGCCGTTCACCAATGTCTACGCCAGCAAACACACACGCTTATATAAGAAGTAGTACGATAGAAGACAAATTCCATTTTTGTATTAAAATTTTTATGTCCATAATGTCTGAGAAAAATTCAAGGAGACAACGAGAAGGCGATGGTTCCAGTTACAGGAATCCCAGTGAACCCCTTCCTACAGGTAAATTTCTAAACTTCCGTCATTTGATTTAATATATCTTCTGAGACCTAGCCATATGACTCCATCAACGCATCATTCCAGGCGCAGGCCGAACCAAGACCAGAAGAGAACCTTTATGTCGTTAAATAAATTTATCGGATCACACAGAAAGTCTGTTTAATGAATATTTTCCCCTCAAATTTTTATTAACAAAGAAAACAAGTCGAAATCTTCTCAGTTAAATCCATATTTAAGTCACCAACCGCGAAGTAAACGGCGATGGCCCATAAGTATCCATTGGCAGTGGTCAGAGTCCCACCTCACGAATCATCGATGGTACTGAATATATTTGGATCCGAGTACGAGATCCGCCATTTTATGACCCAATGGACGAGTGCAAGTGACTAATCTATCCGCATGATTAATAAATATGCATTGAACACCAGATGATGTGACGACGTACTAATTTTCTTTAAATCGTGAGTTAAATTGCCTACATGTAGAAATTATTATCAACTAAATAAATATCAAGTATTATTAACCTAAAAATAAATTTGATTTTTTGCTGATATTTAACAAATATTATTAATATAAAAATAGATTGAAAAGCTACCAACGACTCATAATATAAAAATAAATCTAATTGTTATCAATTACCATAATGTAAAATTAAAGCTGGTCTCATTAATGATCATCAATTATTATAACATAAAAGAAAATTTAATAATTATCAACTATTATAACATAAAAGTAAATTTAATAATTAACAATCGTTATAACGTAAAGGTAAATTTGACTGTATTAGTAATTGTCAATTATTGTTGATATGGAAGTGAATTTGATTTATTATTAGTTGCCAAATATTATAATATACAAGTCTATTCAATTTTATCAATATTTTCTGATCAGTAATAATAAAAGTAGGTTTAATTCTGTCAATCATTACCAATTGTTATTGTCCTAAAAGTAGATTAAATCGCTATTAATATAAAAGTGGCTTTAGTTTTATCAATAGTTACTAACGATCTTTATCATCAAAGTTAATTGGATTTTATTGATAGTTATCCATTATTAGTATCATAAAGGTAAATTTGATTTTTTCCAATTGTTATCAAGTATTATTATCAACACAAGGATAGATTAAATTTTATCAATAGTTACTAATGATTATTAGAGCAAAATAGGTCTGAGGTTATTAATGATTACTAGTTATTATCGGCATGAAGTTAAATTTAATTTATTAACAGACCCCAAAATAATAGGGGGAAAATAGATTCAGTTTCATTATTGGATATAAATTATTGGCAAGTTAAAAGTAGATTCGATCTTAGATAATCGACACCAAGTTTTGATAACATAAGAGTAACTTTTAATTCCATTAAAGGAGCAATTTGAAGCAACTTTATCAATTTTAAACTGTCATCCCAAATTTTAATGAAATATCGATTTTCTGACACCAATGAATAGGTTAACTTCAAATAGAGTAAGCGGTAAATTAAGAACACTCATAGCGTCCAAATCCACACAGTTAGTAGTTAGTGCTAACTACCGGATGACTCGAAATAGATTAAGGTTGAAAGCAGCTGGACCCGAGGAAACTTATGGATACCCTCCGATTTTGAGATCTAATGTTTAGCTATTGTTTTTTTTGGTTTCGAATAAAATCTATAAAATTAGTTTAAAAGTACGCATTTAACACTCAATTAATTGTCGGAGAGAAAGATCGGATTTAGTTAGGTAGACCCTTGAGTGTTAGACTCAGCTCAAATTCATTAACAAACGTTTGATACTTACGTGACCGCTAAGCCACCACGGATTCGAATCGTCTAACCAAGTCTCCATTAAAAATTTAATAATTATCAAGGTAATTCCGCAATGCTAGCAATGACGTGAGAGGGTAAAGCACTCGGAACGACTGCCAACGGATCGAAAATTTGGACGACCCTACTAACAACAGACCCACGAGTTGACCCCCGACATATAATGACGCCAATAAGACGCATTCGCTTATTCAACCCTGAAATCCCCGTAGGCAAACGAACAATTCCGACGGATAATGATATATAAATAATGTTGTGCTTATTTTCAGAAGACTCGTGGATCGATGCATCCAGAGTCATAGCTCGGTTCCCCGCCCACTCGGCTGTCCGATGCGGGCAGGCGATGTGGGATGCGGGCTTCTCTATATCCCCAGTCCGCGAAGACCGAGGTGGTACACAAGGCGACTCCGATAAAGTGGACCTCCCATATGTCGCCATTAAAAGGGACCCAGGAAGGAATCCGGCGAGAGAAATGCGAGGGCAGGCGGAGTACCTGTTGACTTGCCTCGAGCGTCACCAAGCCGAAACAAATCGCCAGGTGGAGCAAGCAAGACAATATCTCCGGAGGGTGAACGAGGATATTGCGGCGGGCAGGATACCCAGTACTGACGGGTATGCCCCGCAATATTATGTCTCGTATGAGTTAGACGATCCCAGACTCCAGAGACGAATGCCCGAAATGCGAGTAGCAGTTCCACGACACATCTTGCCGAAAGAGATGGGAAATGAAGATGAAATTACCGAACTCCGCCGCGAACACTCTTACGCGAGAGAGCGGTACCTCAAGAGAAGAAGATAGTACGCTGAGAACATTTTAGGAGTGCATGAGATTTCGTGAGATAATTCAAATAAATGTGTTCGCTTTCATACTTATTAGCATTAATTTTTTATTTTTTACGACTTTAACTGCTTTGTTCCCCAGAGGTTGACTTATGAATAATGTCCCAAGGTCCCTTCTTGACAAACTACTACTTGTTTTGTTTTAAAATGAATATTATGACACTCCGTCTTATTTCAGAAATAAACTTTCAACAACTCCCAATTCTACAAAGGGAGTTAGATAAAGCCCAGGCAGCCAACCGGGATTTACATCAACAGCTAATCCAACTCACCCGGGAGATGCAGCAGATCAAAGGCTCCTGGATCGAACCAAAAAGGGCCAAGGTCGTCTACCAAAGGATAGAAGCCGCGTAGAAGGGGTGGGCCGGTGAGCGACAATTGACACAGAACCTGAAGACCCAAATTAAGGGGTTAGAAACAGCCCTGTCGGCAAGCCAAGAAGAGGCAGCGGTAACTTATCCGTTGGTCTTCGCCCCGGCGCAATTCGCTTATCGTGACACGATAGATCCGACAACACCCAAAGATAAGCCCAGCCGGCACCGGCCAGGAAGAGCCGAACGCGCAAAACGTCGGCGACTCAAGGAAGCGAATGGATTGTAATTTATTAACGCGAAATTTTTTTTTGTTCTTTTTAATAAATAATATCATTGATAGTTCGTATTATTAACTGACCTAACTCCACCGACAGATTCGAAGTGCAAATCTGGGAAATTGAAATAACAAAGAATTGAAGAATTACTTAAGGACCCAAATAAAATCTAAATCGAGCACAGGCCTTCTATCGGCAGCTAGTTGGAGCCATGGATCATCCGGTCAATTATAGCATTAGCAATAGCGCTCACTTTTTGCGGACGATTTACCCACTCGAACACAGTTCCAACGTTGCTTAGCAACGGGTGCCGAGTGGTAAGCGAAAGAATATTTGTATGGGGTTGTCCGGGTAACAACCATATAGTTTTCAAAATACCGATACCCACCAACCCACCAGAAGGTATATTGATGCTGGAGTCAGTTGAACCGCTCAAACATCATCAGTCCCAACTTTCAGCAAGCACACTATCCACTAAGCTATACCCGCCATGAGAGATATTGACACTGTGAGATCTTGGTAGTGTGGGGTTTGTGGTTGGTGTGACCTTGACTCCAAATAGAATTTTTTCTTTGCCCCCAATAGTTACCCGTTGCTAAGCAGCGTTGATAGTGAAACCATTGGTTTTGAGATCGCCAAAGGTGAGCGCCACGAAGGAACTACTCTGGCCAGACCTCAAAATGGGTTCAACGCACTACCGTTAGAAGTTTTACGTACGCTTTCTCTTCCTGGTCCCTCATTGATCGTTTAGTATTATCAAATTTATTCTCTGGCTTCCTTTCGATTAGAATTTGTCAATTTTAATTTAGCACCATTTATACAAAGTTAAGAGTCGATTATAATTATTTATTAAATAACAGCGCATTATGATAATGGGGAAATCTCAGTCTTTCGTTTGAGCGGCACGAGGTTTAACACGCTCAGATTTTCCCGGACGATGTTTGAATGGCCTGTTCGCGGGCTTCGTGGTCACCGCCGTGTCTCTCTGTTTGTATGCGACGTCGAGAAAGTTCTCCGACACTTCTTCACTTTCATCGTGAAATCGTAGAGATGAGCTTGTTTGTTCGGTAAAACGAGTATTCGAGTTCTTAGTTACAAAAACTGAGTAAAATTCTGTGAAAATGAATCGATATATATACCTATTGTACTACCCTAACCTTGTGTGTTAAATTTGATGTGGTAAAACAAAATTTGACCTTGTGATTTTCTTGTGTATTCTAATTCTAATTTTATTATTTTCGTTATTTAATTTCGCAATTTTATTTTTTGTTTCCAATTCAAATTATTTAATTTTAGTTCCAACTTTTGTGGACTTTCGCTTTTTTGGTGAATTGTCAAATTTTGATCAAATTTTCGTGTTCTCATGTTATTTCTGTGTTTATTTCGTGTGGATTTTGTTGCACTTTGTTATTATTTTAATTTATTTTTATGTTTTTCGATTTTATATTTTAATTATTTCTTTCTTGTATTTTAATGTGGTTAATTTGTGTTTTATGGGTCTGAGTTTAAATCTGCAATTTGTGTTTGCGTGCTGTTACCTATTCATTCAAACAAAATTGTGTGTTGGTCCAACAGTAGGCATTAGAAAGTAAAGTTATGTAGTTATATAAAGTTTGCAGTTAGTGTTGTATCTTCTTGGTACTGCCGCTTAAACAACCATAACATTGAATTTGCATTGGTCATTTTATATCCGTCTTGGAGCAATGTTGATAATGTATCGAAAGGGTGCATACCAGCCAAATGGTGGGTTTCTGGGTGTTGATATTTGAAACTACTAAGACAACCCCATATAAATATTCTTTCGCTTACCACCCGGCACCCGTTGCTAAGCAACGTTGGAACTGTGTTCGAGTGGGTAGATCGTCCGCAAAATGTGAGCGTTATTGCTAATGCTTTAATTGACCGAAAGATCTCTGGGTCCAACGAGCTGCCGATAGAAGGCCTGTGCTCTATTTCGCTTCTTAGGTCCCCCTATTCTCTTAACCTTTTCAAATGTTAACCTGTACTTTCCTATCCTTTATCTTTATATTTAAATCTCATCGTTCTCCTTTTAGTTTTCATGTAGACTTCTCATCCTACTTCACGTGTTCTAACATTCATGTGATCCTCTAGCCAATGTTTAAACAATAACAAACATATATTTTGTAAAAAAAAACAGCATATTTAGGTGTGTCAGTTATGCGTTGGTTGATATTCGAGCAGCTGGGAGTTTAGCTCGATCTTTACGTCCTGGCCGGTGAGTGCTAGGCTTTTGGGTGTTTTTCGAGGTTGTCGTCGAGTCACGATATGCTAACTGAGCAGGGGCGAAGACAAGTGGGTATGTCACTGCTGCACCTTCCTGGCAGGCTGGCACCACCGCCTCTAGCGCCTTTATCTGCGTTATCAAGCTTTGATTTATTTGCTTCTCACCCGTCCAGCCCTTTTGCGCGGCGGTTATCTTCTGATAGAGTGCATTCACCTTGGCCGGTTCTACCCACGTGGCTCGAATTCGTTGAATTTCTTTGGACAGCTGCAGGAGTTGAGCCCGGAGATTTTCGTTAACTTTCCGTGCGTAGTCAAACTCGCGACGTAATGACCTTGCTGGCTCCATATCTGTAAAGTAAATTTACCATGTCATGTTATTCTAATTCAGTGTAATTAATGGGTTATAATCACTAATAATATGGTTCGTCGAGCGTGATTTTATTAATACTATGGGTTAAACAAGTGTAGAAAATTAACTAGAGCATTTATTTTATTAAACTAAAAATGGGTTTTATCATGCGTCAACGTCGACAATTGCTACTGTCAGTTCTTCTAGGGTGTTGAAGGGAATTTGATCTCGCACCTGTTCGGGCATAGGAATGCTCCTGATGCCTCCCATTGGTTTCCTCATTCCTTCGTATTTTCGGAGGGAGAACCTTTCGCGGAAGAACTACATCCATGGGCTCCGCTCTGACATTCAACCTTTCGTCGTCTAGGTTGAATGAGGTTTTGTACGGCGGCGCGTAACCGTCCGTACAAGCAATCCTGCCGGCTGCAATATCTTCATTCACATTGGCAAGGTATAGCCGGGCTCTGGCTACTTGGAGGTTGGTCTGGCGCTGATGTTCCTCGAGACGAGCGAGGAGGAACTCAGCCTGTCCACGAATTTCCCTGGCCGGATTGCGGCCCGGCTCCCGTTTTATCGCTACGAACGGTAGCTCGACCTCTTCCATTTGCTGTAGAGTGCTGGATCTGGACTCTCTTACTTGGGATACGGTAAAACCCGCATCCCACATGGCCTGTCGCCAACAATCGGCGGCGTGCGCAGGAAATCGGATTGTGACTCTCGATTCGTCAACCCACGATTCATCTAAATAAAATCCAATAAAATTAATCATCCAAGTTTTCTGGAACATCTGACTGTTTGGTAGCTGCTTAGTTGTGTGTCCCAGGAATTTTATTTCTTTAGTTTATCTTTGGAGCGTGATGAAAGGTCGATGCGCAAAATTTACATGATTGGGTGGTTGTGGCGTCTTAAAGAGTACGTCGATCTACCCGACCCAGTCGAGATGAGGGGCAAATCAGAATTCATCTATATTAACATCGGCGTGTCTAGATTGACACTGGGAATCAATCTTTCCAAGTAATTTTTGACTATTTAAATCACGTAGTGAATAGCATTTTTAATTTGTATTTTTACCTTTGACTAATTTATTAATCTAAATTCTCTTCAAATCGAGTTCCAAATCCCTTCAAACTGTCATGCCGATGATATGCTGCGTAACTAAGAAGAGTTAATTAAAAACCTGAACAATTAAAGAAAAACGTTCTGCATTATTTGTGGCGGTCGTATGACCTTCTACTGAAGGAATTTCCCTTTAGTATTGATCGGAGGTTGTGAAAACAAGGAAATATTCCGTCATTATCAAAATTCTTAATAATAAAATACCGTAATTTTCCAATAATTATATTTAGCTTAATTTAATATGAACCTAAAACTTTCTAAAATCAGTCATTATTAATAATTAACGATGGCATGCCTTAATTTTATCCTATTCATTTTAATTTATTACTAAAAAAACTTTATCATTCATCATGATGGATAACTAGTAACATTTTACTTTACTTTTACATATTTATTCTTGTTTAATTTGTTGCTAACAGAAATTCCTAATCCGTCGTTATTGACAATCATCAACCAAGGATTTAATCATAATCTATTTATTAAATAGTTTATTATTAAAAAGAAAAGAAATTGTGATCTATCATTATTAGCTATCAGTAATACAATACTTTATCCTATTTAATTTTGTTTAATTAAAAGGAATTTCTTTTTAAAATTCAGACCTTAATAAAACCAATGTTTATTGCTTTAACAATGGACTTAGTTTATTACCAAGAAAAAAAATATACTAAGTAAAATACCGTAATTAGAGCTTGACCGATTGCACTTTTTGCCGATTGTCCCGATTGCTAATTGTGCCGATTGTGGACCCGATACCGATTGTCTACGAATTTTAAATTTTTTAATCCTTGCTTTTTTTTGTGTTTTCAGGTCTCATAGTCACACCGTCTCAATGCCAGGCAGAAATTCACTGATGACACAGACTACTAATCTACGACGCTACTTTACAAGTAGTGTCACCCCGTTATAACGTGTTATTGGAGAGGCGCAATGCGTTCGTCAGGCAGTATTTTGGTTGTTTTAAACGTGAAACTGAAATCAACAAAGATGGCGGCAAAGTATGCAGCCCAAGAGCGGACAACACGTGTTGGATTGAAATCAAAATCAAAGTTCAAAGTGCGAGATTCATGCATGCAGCGTCGTGTCTCGCCTCATGTCTGACTCATGCAGGACCCAGTAATCTGCAGTAATAAAGTTAATAAGTTATTTCTAGTTACAACTTACAAGACAAGGAAGGTTGCTAAATAAAATGTTATTAGTAGACATTGAAAAGTCGGGATCAGAATGTGCGATATTTTGAAGCGTGTTATACCAGGGTGTCACGTACTGTAGTCTAGTATTTAAACGTTTATTATAAGTTTTGAAACTGAATTAATTTAACTTTATTTAACTTCAACTTTATTTAATACTTTCTCGTAACTATATCATTATTCAGTATATGTCCAATAGCACTGTATAAAATGTTGCAAATGTTAAGGATTATTTAACATTAACAGTTACGCATTTGCGAATATATGTAAAACATAGGCTAACAAGTATAATATGTAACTTCGAAAAAAATGTATTATTGTCAAACTTAACTATTAAACGGCCTGTCAATAAATTTAAAAGTTGTAATTTTTATTTTTTAACTCCTCAACCTTGAAGGTGTCCGTGACATTTTGCAATTCCCAGTTTCAGTCTTGATATTCAACAGTTGAACGAAAACTGTGGCAGATTATACTTGAGAAGAAGTAGCATTTCTCCTTTTCCAGCTGTCAAAGATCCACGGCGATCTGAGAAGAACTGCCCAGCGCCGCTAAAAAGCTGTTCGCTGGGCACGCTAGATTCTGGTGCGGATAGATACCTTCTCGCAGGTGTGGCTAGGTATGGAATTTGTAATTTGTTGCTATTCCACCACACATACGGGTTTTCTGTGCGAGGCAATGCTGCGGATGACAAGTACAATGCAATCATTGCATCTACTGCGTCATTGACATTACCGATGATAGAAGAATTTGTTTGCAGAGCAGGTTCGCTCACAACATCTGAGAACAAATCCCAAAGTCAAGACGTTGATGATCCGGGATGAGCCTGATCCGTATCAACTCTTGGTCTTTTAGACGGTGGTTCGACAACTTCTTCACTCCTTTCAGCCGAGGCCAAAATTAAGCACTCATTTTTCAACCATTGCTTTGCAGTCGAAGCTAACTCTCCATCATCATAAGCGAAATTCTTGAAACGTGGATCCAGTATGGATCTAGTGCTATGAATTCAGCGATGGTTTTGTTCCAGTCAAGTGCTCTTTTGTCATTGAACTCGAATGGCTGCCTTCTGTCTAGGAGGGCTTCAATGGTTGCAGGTCTTGGAATTGAAGCTGTCGATTGTTTAGCTTCAGCTTCTTATTTTTCTTTCGACTCTTTTTGGAAGTCTGCGAATGCAACAACATGTTTGCTTCGCAAGTGCTGCACCAAATTTGATGTAGTAAAACTTTTGGATTCGTTACCACCTCGAGACAAAGATACGTTGCAAAGATTGCAAATGGCTTTACTATTGATTAGCGGGTTGACAGTGAAATAATTCCAAATGGAGCTCGTCAGTTGTTTTGACATTTCTTAACCGAAGGAATTTTATTTATTATTTAAGTTTACTAAGTTTTATTAGTATACATTTAAAATTAAAGTCGGTGTTAAATATTTTAATTTTTAACTATTATAGTAATTATTTGAATTACCGATAATAAATTAATAATTAAATTAATATTAAACATAGACATGAAAATTGAAAATGGCTTGAAAATTGGACATTTTCATGTAAACATAATTCTACACAATGAACCAGTGTTTAACTTAAATAATTCTGTTAAGATTCTTAATAAAATTACCTAAAATTTACAATTAAAATAATTATTGTATATGATTGAAAATTTGAATTCTCGTAGTTGTACATAAGTGATTTATTTAATTCAATCAGTTGAATTCATCTTATTTTATTGTCAATGAAGAACTTTCTCAAATTAAAAAATTTTTATAAGCAATTACGTAAGTAATATATTTACATTAGTACTTGTACTTTCGAATTTTATTCTGTGTATAATAAGGTTATTTTTACATAAGTTAATTATTCAAAATTATTTTCATTATAAATTGAAATATCAAATATAGTTATTTGACAGGATTTAATTATTAATTCTTTTTATAATAATATAGTAATTAAACTTCAAAATGATAATTGTTTATTTTACTTTTAACTACTTTGTAACACAATTTTTAATTATTATTATTTTTCAAAGAAAATTTCAATTTATTTTATCAATTAATTTTTAGTGGTGATACAAATTATTAATATAATACTTAATTAAATATAAATTATAAATTTTTTACACGAATTAATAGACAATAATTATATTTTTCATTTTGTAACTTACTCAAACTAATTTATTAAAAAAGAAAAATAATAATAACTTTTATGATGTGACTATCATATTTTATTGATTTAACTTGATATGAATCTTTTCCACGTAACTATAGCAACCTATGTTATTAAATTTGATTTTAAAAATTTAGTTTTCAAATATCTTAGTTACATGTTATTCAATTAATTTCTTTGTAGGGAATCAACAAATAACTTATTGCATAAGTATGTATTTTTGAAAAATTAATCGATGAGAAATAAATCAATAAGTATTTTCATTTTGTACTTAACTCAAAATAATTTATTAAAAAGTTAATTTCCCGATGTGACCATCATATATTATTGATTTATCATGATATTAATCTTTTCCATGTAACTATAGCAACCTGTGTTATTAAATTTGGTTTTCAAACCTATTAGTTATATTTTATTTCTCTGTGAGGAATTAACTAATAATTTATTGCATAAATATATATATATATTTTTTTTGAAAAATTAATCGATGTGATATAAATCAATAAGTACTTTTGATTTTGTAATTTTCTTGATATTAATGATTTTCATGAAACTATAGCAACCTATGTTATTAAATTTCATTTTCAAACATCATATTTATAATTTATTCAATTTAAATTTATTAAAAATTTCAATTTGGATGTAATTTTTTAGTATAAACAATCGATTTTAATTAGTATAAACGAATGATTTTGAGGTATAAACAATCAATTATTAATTAAATTATTATTAAAATATTATCATAAGTAAGTTTACTTTTTATGTATATTTAATTAACTATTTGTTTTTAGTGAATTATTGCTATACATATAAATTTTGCGTAGCTATCAGTCACGAAGATGTTCACTACTGTGAACTTGTTACATCATCATATTTCAAGATAAATGATGCTGGTTTCCTTGGTTATGTGTGTCCAGAATGTCTCACAATAACATCTGGTAGATGGTCAATGTTTTTACAAAAACACGGGCATCACCTCAGACAATTCGGAGAATCGAAAAGTAGTATTGTTGCCAAAAGTACGTGTATGTATAATATAACTAACTATTAATTTTTTTTTAGTATTGTCAAAGAGGACAACCCTTCAAGACACTTTGCATATTGATAAATATGATACAAGTAATCTTTTGATAATTTTTAATGATTTTTAAATTATTAACTGTTAGATACTTTTAATATTCAAGATTCAAGATCGAGTAATGAAAAAAATGAATATAAAAATGGTAATTTTTTACTTTTATTTAAATTATTAATTATTTTTAATTTAGATGATTTAAATGTTCACATTGAAAACATAGATGATAGAATATTTTACGAAACAAATTTTGCCGAACTTGAAAATATCTCTACTGTAAATGTTAAATGTGAGTTTTTTGTTATTACAATCAGAATTATTTAACTTTTTCATGTTTCAGGTAATCTTTATCCGAAGTATTGTCAATCTACAAGCCATGATAACAACTGCCACAATAAAATGAATCGATATTATCAAGTGAATAATTATTATATATGTCCTGTATGCCAGACCCAAACCTCTGACCCATACCTTAAATTTTATAATGACCATAAAAATCACTTGACTCAATTTTATACGGATAAAAAATCATTGTTTAAACACAGTTTGAAACGAAAAAGCACCATAAAATCTGAAATACTTGAAAAAATATTTATTAAAGATGATTTACAAATTGGACTAGGGTTAAGTGATATTATTGTTGAACCAGAAATTGAATATGATTTACTACGCTCACATCGAATTATAAAAGTGAACATCGGAAGATATAATGTTAAGGAAATAGTTCTTCCATCTTCTCTTTTTGAAAAATTAAAATATCATTAAATGAAATGAAACATTCAAAAGTTCAATTTGGAGTCCAAGTAGAATTTGAGAAAGATGGGGAACTCAAAGTAGTTAGTATATCAAATCGCGCTGCTTCAGTGACTACAACTTTTCTTGATGAGGGTATAAAGAAAATAAATGAAAAGATTGTTGAACGAACAGAATTAGGAAGTAGTTGGAAAATAAACCGAATAATAGAAGTAAATTTCAAGGTAACCAAAGTTTCTAATATATCTAGGTTATCTGGACATAGTTATATTCCAACACCTAAAGCTCTATTAGGTAAAAAGGCAATAGTTAACGTACAAAATACAGATAATTTATGTTTCATATATAGTGTTTTGGCTGTATTAAAATCTGATAAAATCAAGAAAGATAGAGATAGACCAAGAAAATATTTACCGTATATGAATGACTTGGTATACGATCCTAACGATATGCCAATGAAACTGTGTGATATTCCAACTTTTGAGAAGAAAAATCCTGGTTTAGCAATTAATGTAATGATTTATAATAACGAAAATTTTGAGGATAGAGAAGAACTTATAATGAAGCATCCATATTTAAATATAATTCACCGAACAAAAGTATCTGGAGTGGATCCAATTTATTTATTATTGATAAAGGAGGGTGAAAAATATCATTATACAGCAGTAACTAATTTACAATCCTTGATGAATTGTCATAAAAACAATGATTGTAATGTTCGAATTCGTTGCAAATGGTGTGAAAATTGTTTAAATGGATTTCGTAAGCCAAAATCCTTTGAAAAACACCAAGAGTTATGTAAGAAAAATCAGTTGGGTACTACACTATATACATTACCAAAAGATAAAGATAAATATTTGCAGTTCAAAAACTGGTCAAAAACGATAACACCTCCTTTCGTTATCTATGCAGATTTTGAATCTATTTTACCAAAAGATGACATTTATTTTCAAAAACATTTGCCAATTTCTGCTGGACTCTTATTAATCAACAACTTCACTGGTATGACAAGTTACCATAATTTCATTGGTCAAAACTGTGTTTATGAATTTTTGAAGAAGGTTTCAGATATAGGAACAAACATTGTGCTACCATATTATAAAGAAAATGGGAAAAAGCTAATGTTACCACTTACTTTTGACGAAGAATATTTATTTGATAATTGTGAATATTGTTATTTGTGTAATAAGAATATAGTAGATAAGGTTAGAGACCATGACCATTTTACAGGAAAATATATTGGTCCAGCATGTAAAAGTTGTAATGTTAATAGGAGCATCAAAGAATTATTACCTGTAGTGTTTCATAATTTACGTGGGTATGACTTACATCATATCCTTAAGTATGGAATAAATCAATTTCCAAATTGGAACTTATCATGTATTCCAATTAGTAGTGAAAAGTTCTTATCGCTTATGGTATATGTTGGTAAGCTTAGAATACGTTTTATCGACTCTTACCAGTTTGTTAATGACTCATTATCTAGGGCTGTGAAAACTTTGACTAGTTTACCATTAACAAAATCTGTTTTTACTGGTACCATTGTTAATGAAAAAGGTATTTTTCCGTACAACTTTGCCACTAGTTTAGAGGTCCTTGAAAATACTTATGAACTGCCTCCAATCTGGGAAGGAGTGAGTGAAATTGAATATAAGAAAGCTCAATTAATTTGGACTGAAACTAAATGTGTAAATTTACTTGACTATATGATGATATACTTGAAACTCGATTGCTTTCTTTTAGCTGATAATTTCTATGAGGGTGGTATTCGTGGAGGTCTTACTTTTGTTAATAAACACTTTGTAAAAACTGATGAAACCACTGAGTTGCTTTATATAGATATTAATAATTTATACGGTTGGGCTTTAAGTCAACCTTTACCTTGTGGCAAATTCAGTTGGATACTTGATGGTTTTGATTCAATATTATCTGATTGTTTGACTTTGAATCTTGAATCTTTGTCATATGGGTATACTCTTGAAGTTGATCTTGAAATTCCTTCTGATCTTCACGATAAGTTAGACGACTTTCCTATTGCTGCTGAGAAAATGAAACTTGAGGGATCTAAGGTTGAAAAATTGTTATTGACTCATTACCCAAAAAAGAATTATGTGATTCATTGGCGTTTACTAAAATTATACTTGTCTCTTGGTGTTAAGGTTACTCGTGTGAATCGAGCTGTAAGATTCAAACAGTCTCCTATTTTTAAAAACTACATTGATACCAATACAGAGTTAAGAGCAAAAAGTACAAACACACTAGATAAAAATTATTATAAGCTCCTAAATAATAGTTTGTATGGTAAAACTGTCGAAAACCTGAAAAAAAGAATGAATTTAAGATTATGTAATACAGAAAAGAAGATGGTTACATATGCTTCTAAACCAACCTTTCAAAGAAGTATCAAAATTGCTGATGATCTAATTGCTGCTTTGTTAAATCCTGACTCAGTATGTTTAGATCGACCAAGTTATATAGGACAATCAGTGCTTGACTTGTCGAAACTTCGAATGTATGAGCTTCAGTATAAGGACTTGGAAAAATATTGACAACAATTTAATTGTGATATTAATATAGTTGCTGGAGATACAGACTCTTTCTTCTTGGAGATTAAAAATTGTAAACTAGATATTCTTTTGTCTGAAATGGTTAAGGATAATCTTTTGGATACATCTAATTAGCCTTCTACTCATCCGCTTTATTCTAAAAAACTTGATTCGGTCATTGGAAAATTTAAGGACGAAAGTAAGGGAGAAGGTTATGACGAATGGGTTTTCCTTCGACCCAAATGTTATAGTTTGTTAGGTAAATCTTCTTGTCTAAAAGCTAAGGGTATATCATTAAAGGATACCGATCTAGCACATAAAACTTATAAAGAGTGTTATGAGAAAAACTCCACCTTTTCTGTACCTCAATTTCGTATTGGTACAAACAATCATCAACTTTATAGTTTTAAAACTTCAAAGGTTGCACTAACAAACAAAGAGGATAAAAGAGTTTGGGTAGAAAAGAATGAAAGCCTGGCATACGGTCATTATATGATTGAGACTGACAATGAATAAAGATAATAATTTTCCACATGATTATCCGACAGCACGTCCAACAGCACATCCAACAGCCTATCAAACAGATCATGTAACAGCTCATCCAACTGTTCATTGAATTAATAAATGTATACCTATATACGTTCTTGTTCTTATTCATTATTTTGTAATTTTTTGTGTTTACATTATATTTTAGTTTGTTTTGTTTTTGTCAGGGGGGGTACCAAAAAGTGCGCCAGATGGGACACATCTACCTACTGACGTTTGAAGTTCAACTTTCCACATTATGCCTGCTATTTAGTTTTTTTGATATTTATGATACTATAGGTTGCGTTCGTTTATGCTGCCAGACATAGGCTAATAATGCTCAGTGAGAAACTGAGTTATAGCAAAACTAGGGGTCGGTACGAGCAGGGTCTACTCTAGTTCCGAACTTCCAATTGATCCAGGGTGAAATACCTATATCTAATGTGGAGGGTAGGATTGCCGGAAGAGGTGGGTTTTGGGTTACGTTTATATAATTAATTAATTAATTCTATTTAAACGATTAAACAGAATTTACCTGGAAGTTGAAGGTTGATCTTGGTTGTGCAGAAGAATAAAGATGGCCGCTTCGGCCAGACTGTCTGTCACAGGCTAAGGTCGCATTTATAAAAATATAATTTAATTATATGTCACAGTCTGTTGTTATCGCTCAGTCCTATTTATCGCGAAAGCAAGACAACAATTAACAATATAACATGTGTTTTTGCATTTTATTTTGACATAAATAACAACAAAACACTAATATATTTGTTTTTGGAATTTATATTTTGTTGTCGAGTCATATTAATGCCGAATTCGGTTAGTGTTGTGAAATCCTGAACAATCGGCAATCGGCGCCGAATGGGTAGCCGATTACCGATTGTTCCGATTGTCTTGACAATCGGCCCGATTGTGAATGTTGCCGATTAATCGGTCAAGCTCTAACCGTAACTTGACCCATTATCAATAAACTACAATTATTTTCCTGGCATGACAATTTGAATAACATGGATTACAGGATTCCTCAACAAAAATTCTTTCAGCTCCGCCTAACTAAAATGTTGTCTTTTGAGACAAAGCGTAAATCAAGTTGATATTCGGATTCCTTCCTCACCGAACAGGTTGGAGTTAGATCGATGATTGTAACTGTAGTTTGGCATTTCTTGTGTTTATTTAATGTTGGGAGTAATTTGTCATATTTTGGTCATGTCTTTCATAAACTCGAAGAAAATCAATGAAAAGTTCATTTAAAGTAAATTTTTATTTTTAATTGACATGAATTCAGCGTGGCTTTGTGAAGATGATACTGGATAGTGTTATCTCCCGTCTAGGACTTAAATATGTGAAGAAAATTGATATATAAAAAATAATTTACTTTGGATGCCAGAGCTGGATCCTAGAGAGGCAACCCCTTCTGGGAATCTCGCTGAGGAATTTCGGTCGGATTCGTTTGAGTGGTGATGCATTCTACTGTAATTTGTAATGTAATGGTTTACTTCAAGCGATTTGCAATATTTATACCATCAGTGTGTATTCGCCATAGTTGATCGGTAAAATCCCAAAGGTCACGCCGATGATTTTCCGAGATAGTGCGTGTGTGTGCATATGAAAGTTGTGTGCCTGTCGAATGTACCTTCCTTTTAGTGCATGCGTGATAGTGATCATTATTGATCGGCTAGAATTGAATATCAAGCCCTCTATACAAATAGTAAGTAATATTCTACTCGATC
Organism: Schmidtea mediterranea; assembly: GCA_022537955.1. Lineage (NCBI taxonomy): Eukaryota > Metazoa > Platyhelminthes > Tricladida > Dugesiidae > Schmidtea > Schmidtea mediterranea. The sequence goes on from CM039680.1 coordinate 75,043,864, forward strand.
ATTCCTCCGACGAACTTCTGGTTGATTAACGTTTGTTTATATATTTCGGGCAGGTAATATAATAATTGATTTTTACTGGGTTATTAACTTTCGAATTGTAGAATATCGTTGTATTAACGGAAGATTCCTAGTCGGCCGCATTTTACTCACGGATTTTATTAATCAATAAAGATTTTTCTAGCTATTGTTCATTATGGTTTCGGGAAGGGAATGCTTGAGGCATCTAAATGAGTTAGTTGGATGTCGCTTTCCAATAGTTAGACGGGGTCTTAATGTCCTATTGGTTGGCATTTTCCAAGTCGATTTTATTTTCTATTTAATTATTAGTAGTATCGAAGTCGGACGCGCAGCTACTTGGTAGAAATGGATTTTCCTAGTGGGAAGGGCTTTGTCTTTGTCGGGGGAACATGGATTCTTACATTATTGAATTATTTTATGGTTATCATTCAGATTGTTGGGGCGTAGATTGTCAGGAATTATTATTATGGCCGTCGCCGATGTGGTTCGGAATTTTATTTAGTTTTTTCCCCATCTGAAATCTTTGAAGTTCTAAGATCGATTTTGGGATTTACTTGGCCAAAAGAAGTTTTGTAATATTTCTTCTTTATTAATTTCATTGATTCTACCATAATTTGTCAATTCGTTAAACATCACAGCGAGGAAACCATGATATTTATACCATTGATTCCCTATTCCTAATGATTTATTGAATTTAATTCGAGATGTTGGTCCTAATCCGAAGTCCCTTAATGGGAGGCTATAACTATATTAGATACTTACTTTTAACTACTTCATGATGGTGTACCTCGTGTCAAAAATCCCTAATTATTCACTTAGGTTCTGCTCTTAAGATGTCTGTTGACTTTAAGTTTCAGGTCAGATGGCTATAATATTTTTTTTCTCTACTAAATAATTTGGTCGATTTTAATCGTCGTACCTGCTGTCCGTTATTTGTATTTCCTCTCACGTCCTTTTATCGACTTAAATACTGTATTAAATGTCCGTAACAAGCTACTTTCTAGACTTCGAGTAATATATTAAAGGTTTCTAATATTTGCATTACTTACTTCCTATTCTTAATATCGTATTAGAAATTTGAACGTTTACAATATTAATTCTTTACTCCTATATAAACTTTATAAGTTTTAAACCTCGTATCGAAAATCCACATCAGCTACTTTATTGATTTTAGTGCGCAGTAACCTCTCAAAATTTATAATTATATTTCATTTAATTTTAGTTAAAATAAACATATTAAGTTCATAACAACGATTTCATTTTTCCTAATTCCCCGTTACCTTTCCTTTGGTTGACCTTAGGCGCATTGTGTTCATATTATAGTTAATGAGTGCCCCCTGGACTACTTGTGTGATGATTTTGAGCCGTATGTGAATATAGTTTAGGTCGAGTTTATGGGAATTAGGAGACGACGAAACAGCCAAAAAAGTATTTCCCCTTCTCCTTTTTCCCCTATACGGAATGATATTGACGTTACAGCTCCTGCGTTCTCACGTCGGAACTTTCACGGGTACGAATCATTGGTGATAATACACGCACTTACACGATTACGAATTGTGTGTTTGATTTTATTATCTTGCGGTATGTTTCGGATGTGGGCCAGAAAAATCTCGACAATAGAAAAACAAAATTTGATTCTATTTAAATAATTTATTGAAATATAAGTTACCCGATAATTACATTCATCATAAAATAACACATCGCTCTCCCCACGCCGACACCCAAGCAGAGCTCAATCGAGGTTGCGAGGATGCGACGTGGAGAGAGTTTCGAACAAAACTGATTTAACGATTAAAATTATGTAAAAATGAATCGGTATATATACCTATTGCACGACCCTAACCTTGCGTGTTCTTTTTGATTTAGTAAAACAAAATTTGACCTTGTGATTTTCTGGTATATTCTAATCTTAATTTTTATTATTTTGAAATTTTATTTGACAATTTTTCTTTTAAAATTTTAATTGAATTATTTCTAATTCAAATTATTTTATTTTTATTTCATTTTCATGAAATTTTGCATTTTTTGTTAAATTGTCAAATTTTGGTCAAATTGCTGGGTTTTCGTGTTATGTTAATATTTATGTCGTGCGGATCTTGTTGCACTTTGTTTTTATTTTAATTTATTTTTGTGTTTATAATTTTATATTTAATTGTTTTCTTTCTCGCATTTTGATAGGGTTAATTATTGTTTTAATAGGTTTGAGTTTAAATCTGCATGTTATGTTTGCATGTGTGTTACCGATTCATTTAAACATTTACAAGGCCGTTTGTGTTCTGGCCCAACACAAAGATGAGCTAACAAAAATGCAAATTGCAGGGTCCCTGGCATACCTCTGAGTCCACGGACTACTGGTAGAAGGCCTATATCCAATTAAGCTTCTTTTTTCCCCTTACATGTCATTTTAAATTTATCAACTAGGTCAATTATCTTTGGGTCCAGCGAGCTGCCGCTGGAAGGCTTTTGACCGAAGTAAGTAGTTAGGAGCACACTGCAACATAAAAAATTGCATAATAAAACATGGGGGGGGTTATTTACAGATTATTTTCTGTGTGTATTGATTACTTAATGATGTAATTAACTTAATTAATTTTGTGTGTATTTTAATTAATTTTTTTTGTGTGTATTTTTTTCGAAATTTTTTTCGAGTTTTTGGTGCGATTTTTTTTTGAATTCAAATTTTTGGAACATTTTTTTAAATTCAAATTTTGGCGAATTTCTGAAATAAAATTTTAAAAAAATTTATTTTTATTGGTAAAATTAAGATTTTTATTTTAAAGGAATTTGATTGGTTGAATACATATGGTAAATATGATCCGAATGATGAATTTTTAAGGATCTTATTCGGTTAAATATAGATTTCTAAAGAAATTTTACCTTGTAGGTTTTTACCAAAAATATGTGTATTGTTGGTGCAGTGGGGAAAAATGTGATTTCAGGGGAAATGATTGGTTAAGAAGAAATTTTGTGATATTTTAAGGGGAAATAATCTATTAAGAACAGGTTTGTTGTCATTTTTAAGGGCCGTTGAGTTGGTTGAATATCTGTGTTCAAAGAATAAATATTTTCTAAATGGAGAATATAGAGGAGGAATTTATAATATTTTTAGGGGGCTTTGTTCAGATAGATATCAATATGTGTGTAAATCTTTTGAGAGAGTGGAAATATTGTCATTTAAAGAGATATGATTGTTTAAGAAGAGAATTTATGATCTTTTAAGGGGAAATATTTGGTCACAAGATGAATTTTAAGAAATTTATTCTGTTGTACATCGATATAAGCAGGTGATTTTTTATGAAAATAATGAATATAGCTGGGATTAATGTCATTTAAAGAGAAATGATTATTTGAGAGTAAATTTTTTTTTATTTTAGGGGAAATGATTGATTAAGAAGATAATTTATGATCTTTTAAGGGGAAATTATCGAATAAGAACAGGTTTGTTGATATTTTTAAGAGGTTGTGTCAGTTTAATTTTGTTATTATAAAGGGAAATGATTGGTCAAGAGATGAATTTATTTTAAGGGAATTTCAAGAAATTTATTCGGTTGAATATCGATATAAATCGGTGTTTTTATGAAAATAATGAATATAATTGAGATTATTGTCATTTAAAGAGAAATGATTGGTTGAGAGTAAATTTTATTTTAGGGGAAAACAATTGGCTAAGATGAGAATTTATGATCTTTTAAAGGGAAATAATCGATTAACAGCAAATTTGTTGATATTTTTAAGGTGTTGAGTCGGTTAAGTATCGTTATTTAATAGGTGATTTTTATAAAAATAATGAATATAGTTGGTAGAGTATGGGAAAGTGTTATTTGATGGGAAAAGATTGGTCAAGAGTGGAATTTATTTTAGTGAAAAATAGTCGATTAAGAACAAGTTTGTTGTCATTTTTAAGGGGCTTGAGTTAGTTAAATATTGTTATTTAAAGAGTAAATATTATAGAAATGGGTATTTTATGATTTTTCTGAAAAATAATGAATATGGCTGGAAATAGAGTTATTTGATGTAAAATGGTTGGCCAAGAGAGGAAATTTATAATATTTTTAAAGGAATTTACTGGAATGAATATTAGTGTTCAAAGGGTAAATATTATCTACTTGATAGGTTTTTATGAAAAGTATGAATATAGTTGATATAATGGAGTGAAAAATGACATTTGAAGAGAAATAATTGGTTGAGAGTGAATTTATAGTATTTTTAAGGGAATTGAGTTGGTTGAATTTATAAGATACTTAGGAAAATTGTTACTTTTTTCATTGATTTAAGGTTAATCAGAATATATCGATAAGATTTCAGTTATAAGAAATTGTTTGATTCATGTAACTATTTATTTGATTTTATTAAAATATTTGTAATTCAATTAAATTAAAAACTAAAATTGACTAGTATTTAAAACTTTTTTGTTACCCATTATTTAGGTTTTTATTGACAATTTTCTGAATAATTTAAATATTTACGATTATTTCCAGGAATCAAGAATTTAATAATTATTTATCCGGAAATTGTAGAATTAAATACTGTGAGCAGTTGATAACATACACTAATTTTCATTCAACAAGTACCTAGAACAATTACCTATCAATCTTATAAAATTTTAAAAAATGATCTAAATAATTTTTCAATTATTTTACAACTCAGTTAATTTTTTAAATGATAAGTACTATTCTCTTTAAAATTTGCTATTATGTTGAAGCTTTCTTTAAAAAATTTTATTTAAAGAACTAACAAATTTTATCAAATTTATTTAAAATTTACATCTTTCCCACTACTTTAATCAAATTCTATTCACCAGCTAACCACAATTTAATAAAAGTAATTTCTACAAAGACTAATAGACAATCACATACATTTTTCTTATAACTTTGGGTTTTCAGTAAGTGATATCAATACACAAGAACCTATGTATGTATTGAAGCATGGTATCAGAAATTATAGTTATTTGATTTTAGTAATGCTGTAGATATTAATTTTTTTTTCTATCAGTTTTATTCAAACCTTTAGCATCTTTGAGTTAATAATTTTAAGAGTCGAATCATTTTCAATAAATATATGAAAATTTATTCCAAGTACAATGAAAGTAATATATGTTTTGAGAAATTAATTTATGTATCTTTTTCTAATCAAGTTTCTTTTCACTAGCATTTAGATTGCCCACTACTTGTACTTATTAATTAATTTATCATTCAGTAAACAATAAGAGTTTGGGGGTGAAAATATTAGAAAATCTATAAAAATAAATTTAAGTAATTTTTTGATGTGTTAGCAATTAATTTATTTAGGGCATGTGAAAATTAAATGAAAAGGTTGGCAATCATCTTTGAAAATAACTTTTAATAATTGTTCGTTGTTGGACGCAATTAAAAATATTACAAAAATAGTAGAAAAATTTCAAAGTTTTTTAACAAAACTATCAAGTTTTACAAAATAATTTCAATAAATCACATACAAGACTGTAAACCAATAAATTTTTATTCAGAGAAAATACAACACTTGATTGGGCTTCAATGATTAATAGTTTCTAGATAGCAATCAGGTAACTAAGCAACAAGACAATTTGGAGACAACAATGATCGATAAAAGGGTGGAGAAGTTAATAAAATTGTATTTCTTTTGATTGTTCAAATTTTTATGTGTTTTTATTTAAAGGTTTCTTGGTCAGTAAACAATTTTTTGATATTGATTTGTTCAGTAACTAGTTTTTGATAACATACTGTGAGTGTGTGAATAACCAAGTATTTTAAGCGGAAATGATTGAGAGAAAATTTTATTTTTAAGTGGGTTAAGTTGGTTGAATATCGGTGTTCAAAGAGTAAATATTATTTAAATATGGCATTTTAATGAATAAGTAAATTATTCAATGCCTAGTATGTATATAGAGAGTTGTACAGTACTCGGCTATTTGTATACAGTACCTAGTGATTGTTGTTCAGTTATTAATGAATTATTCACTGTGTATCAGTATTCAGAAGTTGATACCAAGTAAATATAACAATGTATTTGGTTTCAATGAATATGATTACTTATCGCCTGATAACAACAAGATAACTAAGCAACCAAAATACTTACCAATTTGGATACATCATTGATCGATAAAAGAGTGAAAAAGTTAATAAAATTTCAACTTGTATTGCTTTTTGTTAACCTTTTATGTGATTTATTTCAAATTTTGTTGGTCAGTAACCCATAATTAATATTTATTGGTTCAGTAACTAGTTATTGGTAACATTTTGGGATTTTTGTCAATAACCAAGTATTTTAAGGGGAAATGATTGAGAGAAAATTTTATTTTTAAGTGGTTTAAGATGGTTGAATATCGGTGTTCAAAGAGTAAATATTATTTAAATATTGCATTTTATTGAATAAGTAAATTATTCAATGCCTAGTATGTATATAGAGAGTTGTACAGTACTCGGCTATTTGTATACAGTACCTAGTGATTGTTGTTCAGTTATTAATGGATTATTCAGTGTGATGGGTTATCAGTATTCAGAAGTTGATACCAAGTAAGTTAACTTTTTATGTTTTCTGAAAGTATTATTATTATTATTATTATTATTATTATTATTATTATTATTATTATTATTATTATTATTATTATTATTATTATTATTATTATTATTATTATTATTATTATTATTTATTATTATTATTATTTATTATTATTATTATTATTATTATTATTATTATTTTATTATTTTTTTTATTAAGGATGGGTTGCTCCAGAGTAGAGGAGATGGGTTGCTCTTGCGAATGACTACTACCTACCTTAGACAATACTATGTAACACTGAAACTCAAAAATTTAATTTAATAAAATTCTTTGAAAATTTGATCGTTGCCAAAATGTATAAAAAAGTCATAGTAAAAATTATACTAAAAATTTGATTGTAAGATTACATTAAAAATTTTTTCAATTAAAAACATGTATAAAAATTTCATTGTAAAATTATCCTAAAAATTTCATCTTTAAAAATCATGTATAAAAAATTCTATTGTAAAATTATGTTAAAAATTTGAATTTAAAAATATGTATAAAAAGTGATCGATAAAACTATACTAAAAATTTTATTTAATAAATTTTATCATGCAACATTGTCGACTCTTTAACTTTAAAAATTCTTACCTTATGTAACTTATCTTTTGACCCTCTATTTACTTTTAAAAAATTCTTACCTTATGTAATTTGCCTACTATAACTGCTTTTAAAATTTTCAGCTTTAAAAATTACCCTTGTGTAACTTAAAGGTTGACTCTCTATTTAGGCACTTAAATTACTTTAAGAACCTTAATTACTTAAATTTATTATAACGTACTTTAAATTACTCTGATGTACCTTAATTTACTTAAATGTACCCTAATGTACTTAAATTGACTTTCGACCCTTTAATTTACCTGAATGTCCTTTAATGTATCTTAATTTACTAGAGGAACCTTAATTTACTCTAATATACTTAAATGTATTCTAATGTACTTTAATTTACTTTAATTTATCTAAATTTACTTTAATATTCTCTTATGTACTTTAATTTACTTGAGACCCTTTAATTTACCTTAATTTACTTTAATATACTCTAATGTATCCTAATGTACTTTAATTTATCTTAATTTACTTTAAGTATTTTAAATTATTTTTATCTAGAGCCTAAATTTACCTATAAAAATTGTGTGAACAAATATTTCAAGTGTTTTTTTAACAAGCTTATAAAATACCCTTGTCAATTTTTTATCAGTAGGCGATTCAAGCCATTTTTATTTTATGCCTATATTTACCTATATAAAGTATTGAGACCAAATATTGCATTGTATTTTATTACGAGTTAAAAATACCCCTGACTATAGTGTGTTCATCTTAGGCGATTTAAGCCAATTTTAATTTTATGCTTTTTTTATTGTTAGGCAATTCAAGCCAATTTATTTTAGTCTTTTTCGAAAATACACCTTGACTATAGTGTGATTGAAAAAAAAATTTATTCAAAAAAAATATTTCAATTTTATTTCAGAAATTCGCCAAAATTTGAATTTAAAAAAATGTTCCAAAAATTTGAATTCAAAAAAAAATCGCGCCAAAAACTCGAAAAAAATTTCGAAAAAAATACACACAAAAAAAATTAATTAAAATACACACAAAATTAATTAAGTTGATTACATCATTAAGTAATCAATACACACAGAAAATAATCTGTAAATAACCCCCCCCCATGTTTTATTATGCAATTTTTTATGTTGCAGTGTGCTCCTAACTACCTACTGACCGAATTCTGAATTTCTAGTTCTCTTGCCTGATAAGTACACGTAATTATTTATTCTTTTAAAGAAAAACATTCAAACGATTTCAACAAACGAGGTATATTTATTATTATTCTGTTGGGCCACAACGTAAACGGCCTTGAAGAATGTTTAAATGGATCAGAAACACACACGCAAATACAACATGCAATTTAAATAAACCTACTGAAACACCAATTAAACCATATAAAATCTGAGAAATAAAAGAATTAAATATAAAATAATAAACATAAAAATAAATTAAAATATTAACAAAATGCACCAAGATTCGCACGATACCTATACAAATATAACAAGAAAACACAACAAATTCGACAAAATTAGAAAAATTAATAAAAGTTCATTAAAGTGAAATTTAAATCGAAAAATTTGAATTAGTAATAATTCAATAAAAATTTTAAATAAAAAATTATAAAAATAAATCAAAAAATATTAAAACTAAAAAATAGAATTTGCTAGAAAATAACAAGGTCGAATTTTGTTTTACTGCATCAAATTTTACACGTCATAAAATTAGGTATATATACTGATCCATTTTCACATTTAACTTAACCATTTTTAGAAACCATTTTCAAACCATTTGAAATCGTTTGTAGACTATTTTGAAATCTTATTTTCAAATCGTTGTGAAACTATTTTAAAACCTTATTTTCAAGCTATTTGAACTAATTCAACTGATTTTAGGTGAGAAATATTTTGGTTAGAGCCCTCTTTCCACGTCACGCTCATAGCATCTCTGTAGAGCTCTGCTTGACGGCGACGTGGGGAGAGATATTTTATGCTATTGTATGAAAACTTTTGGAATGGTTATGAAGGGTAATTCTGTTATTTTGTCCTAACTAATAAATATTATTAATATACATAAATTGTTTGATATATATTTTTTTTATAAACTAAATTTAAATGTCGAAATTTTTCCGGCCCACAGCCGACACAACGCAAGTAAATAAAATCTACATAGTACAGAGGCATGTAAGTGCGTGGAAAATCGCCAATGATATGTACCCGTGAAGACTCAGCGTGCGCAACGCAGCGGTCGTAACGTCAATATTATCCCTATAGCTGAAGCGAGAAATAAGGAAGAAGTCTCTGGCTGCTTCCTCGTTTCTCAATTCTGTAAAATCGACCTAAAATTATGTTATATACGGCTTAAAATTATCACACCGAGTAGTCCAGTGGGCACTCAATAAATATAATATGAACACAATATGCGTCTAAGGCCTATTAAAGGGAAAGGGTACTTGGGTTAAATTAACTGAAATCGTTGTTATAACTATTTTGGATTAACAGTTTGAAATAAATAAAATTTATTGGGAATCATTGAATTCGATTAAATTGAGATTATTGAAAAAAAATTCAAAGCAACCATTGATTGTAAAAGTAAAGTGTTTTATGGCTAAAAATTAAAGTAAATATTGGGTAAAGATAATTTAAATGCTCGTAAATTATTGATTAGGGTAATGGCAAATAATTTCATCAGTTAATTCATTATAATTCATTTCAATAAAAGTAATCTGATCTTTGAGTAAGAACGAGTAATGTATTGATCTAATCAAAAATCAACCCCCGATAAAAATGAAAGCAATTAAGAATCGAATTCATTGATTTAAAATAAAGAAACGTATCAATTAAAGGTAAAATGATTTTCGAATGAACGTATGGAATCCCTTAATTAAATTGCTGATGCAAATTAATGTAACGACACGTAGTTCACTAATAATTCATTTGATAAAATTGAAGAGGTGATTGAGAAAAATCAAGCGTTAGATTAAATCATCGATTAAAATTAAAATGAACAAGAATAAAAATATCGTTGATTAATTTGAATCAATTTATTGATAACAGTAAAAATGATTAAACTAGTTCAAATAGCTATTGAGTAAAACCCAAATAATCTAGTTTTGCTAAAGTAAAATATTGAATAAGAATAAACGAAATAAGTTCCTTAACGAACTATGATTAGTGGATTAAAGTAACTCATAGATTAAGATTAGAGATGAATTGAATAACCGTAAAAATGTAAATTAAAGTAAAACTGGATTCACGGATTTAAAACGATTAGCATCAAAATAGCTTTGTGGGCTAAAGCAATAGTTGATCCAAATAGCCTTAGGGAAGACTATTAGAAGTCGGAATAACAGGTGTCGATATTAATTACTGATAATATAATCCCTTAACTAGAATTAGAATAATTCATAAATCTATAAAATAGGTTTCTTCAATTATCGTAAATTCAGGATTTACAGCAAGTTGATTAGAGGTAAAGTGAATGAATATTTACGTAAATTAAATTAATATAATTGAACAAACAAAATTCCACATAGCGAAATTATTCCAACAAAAGGGTATCGCATCTATTTAGAAACCTCGGTAAGCGTAGAAGTTTCCTAAAATTTATCAGTAAAGTACATTCAAACTAGTCAACGAAATAACTCACCGGAAATTGAGATAATCGAGTGTAGGCGAACATTTGACCAGTAATTCTGAAAACATGACACGAATAATACAATCACCGGATGTAAACAACGTAAATCACCTTCCGTCAACCGCTTAAGTGGTAATGGTAAAATCCGCCGGAAATCATTCGCCACCAGGATACACCTACACGCGACTAAGTTATCTCGGATCAACATCCGGCCTAAATCTTAAAGTTCGAACCACTGTAATTAAAGTTAGTAAACAACCTTTAAATCGATGTACAAATTCCCTTACGTCAATGTACGAGTATTCGCCTACATGAAAAATTTAAATGTTAATACGCATATATCGAATAAGTTAAACATCAGGTTATCTCATCCATACGATTAATCATATAGTTTCCCTATAAAGGAGTGCACCTTAAGGAACCAGACCCACAAAGTGACCCAACCTGCTTATTAATGTCCCGTCGCGTAAAGGAAGGCAATGGTCACGCGTATGACACCCTTACTAGTAACATAGACACTATCTGCTTGCTAATAACTTAGAATGGTAAATCAATCGAACCTAACAACAGTAATGTTTAGACATGTCGCCCAAACGAACTACCCGTCAAGAGACCGCCAGACAGGAACAGACAGGAGTCCCGCCGACCACGAGGATACTCAACCAGTTGCAACGATCATGTCTCTCGGAACGGCAACATCCAGCTGCGGAGACCTACCTGCACGCACAGGAGCTCCTCACCCAATGGGAAAGGGTGCAGGAGCAGGTAGATTTACAGGTGGTTAAGGCAAGGATGTATCTTGCGAACGTGGTCGAAGACATCCTTGCCGGGCGGATTGCAGTCGCCTATCCACCTCACCCAGTTCGAGACACCAGAAGACCCTATACCGTTGAGGCTCTCAAACGGAGCCTGAAGAGATATTGTCCGGACGAGTGAACCAACAATGACAGACTTTATGTAGTAACTGATTGAAAATATTAGAAGTTTACGTGTTATTTCTTTTTCTTATAGCTAGAGTTATTCGTGTTTTGTTTAACGAAATAAACAATTATATAACTTGATCAATAATAGATTAACATCATCTATTTGATTGTAGTAATGTCTTCCTTACAAATCTTGCAATCTGAACTGGACCACGCGAGGCAGACAAACGCGGAATTACACACTCAGATTATTCAACTAACCCGCGAAATACAGCAGATTAAAGCAACCTGGAGGGAACCAGAAAAGGTAAAAACACTGTACCACCGCCTGACCGCAGCACAGAAAGGCTGGACAGAGGAGCGACAGCTCAACCAGAGCCTGCGCACGCAAATTCGGGGACTCGAAGTTGCCCTAGCAGTCTGCCGGGAAGGGGAAGCGGTAACATATCCGCTCGTCTTCGCCCCAACCCAGATGTCGCAGAAGAACACCCAACCAGTGAAACAATCCATCCCTCCAGCAAACAATCGTCGACCGGGACGTAAGGAACGGGCCCGACGTCGAGCAATCCAGCTTCAAAACCAGTAACCTGTAAACATTGCGCGCGTTGTTAAATAAATAGAGTAGTCGTGTTCTTAATTTAATTTGTTCCGTTGATATATTGATATACTAAACACTCGCATCATGTTACTCAACCTTAATTTCATCTCTCCGCAGGCAGATAAGGACCTAATCTTGAACGATCATGAGGGACGGAGCAAAGCGAGCATAGGTCTTCTATCGACAGCTCGTGAACCCGAGGGTTGTCCGAGCAACTATAGTGCTAGCACATGGTACTCAATTTTTGCGGGCAATCCACCACTTGAACACATTACCAACGTTGCCTAGCAACGGGTGCCAAGTGGCGGTTAGTATCATTTTGTATGGCGTTACGAGGGCAACCACCGATTAGTTCAAACAAACAATGAAACCCTGTAACCCACCAATTCGAAGAAAAATAAAAATGTTTCGTAATATTTAATATACAGTATTATCTTTAGTCCTTCTGGCTTTCCACTGAGAAGGTGACGGTGGTCATCGAAGCCAATCCTGGGAACTTCACGTTGTCATCCACCAGGTCTAGTCGCTCTTGTCACTAGTTCTTCTGTGGTATATTATGCGACAACCATAATTTTATCATTGCTCTGATCGAATATGCTCTTACTCATCTTCTGGAACGTCGGATAAGAGCTGGATAGTTCAAAAGAAGCAAAGTTGACGCCGATTGCAACCTGTTGCATGATATGGAAAAGAAAAACTTCTTAGCTAAATTGAATCTTGACATATTAGTTAAGTACATTTTGGACAAAGCGCATTTCACTTTATAGGTCATTAGTTTTTTACACTGGTGTCTAAACAACAGGTTATCACAGCGCCCTTTTTTCCTAATGAGCTTTAGTCTCATGCCTTTGGTTAGTTATTCAGGAGTGGCGCACCTCTCTACAATCTCTGTCGAAATACGGTCGTCTTCAGAACACTAATGCGAGGTTTTGGTAATTTGCAATAGATTTTGGCATATAATCGGTTAATAATTTCCTTCTTCACAAATCTTCGTTCTTGGGGTTGGTCAAAACAAAAACCATTAGGATTTGTTTTAAATCGTCAGTTACATTACATGAAAATATATTACCGACTCAACTTAACTCTAACATAGTACACCAACTAAACATAATGAAATATTAAAGAAACACAAAAGAAATATAAAAGAAATATAAAAGAAAAGAAGCCTGGAAGTGAAATTACTTAATTTACATAAGGCAACAAGATCAGCGAGAATCTATATAAAAATAACATAATAACAAGAAAGTTGACCGAAAATCAACACTTTGTAAAAATCTAAAATTTGATGAATAACGTGAATTAAAATAAAACATTTTGGATTGAAGAAATTCAGTTGAAAACTTAAGAAATAAATTGTTAATTTAAAATAAAGGAAATAAGTTTTAGATAACACGAGTAATCACAGTGTGGGGTTTATGGTTGGTGTAACCTTGACCCCAAATAGAACTTTTCGTTGCCCTCCAATAGCTACCCGTTGCTAGACAACGTTGGTAATGTGACCATTGGTTTTGAGATCGCCAAAGGTGAGCGCTACGAAAGAACTACTCTGGCCCGATATCAAGGTGGGTTCAACTCACTACCGATAGGAGGTTCATGTGCGCTTTTCTTATTCTGGTCCCCTGCTTGCGTGCTCAATACCCTTATTACTTGGAATTATTTTCGGAACCACTCAAGATTCGATTTAATAAATCTTGGAATTAATTAACCTATTGATACAATCAATTCAAATTTACGAAAACATTTATTAAATAACGATTCGGAGGTATGTCACTCTTTTATCTTCATGGCACGTCGTTTGGCTCGCTCTGCTTTCCCGGGGGATGCTTGGTGGATTTGCTCGCGGGTTTTGTGGCTTCGGACGCCTCTCGATAGGCCAGTTGGGCCGGGGCGAACACTAACGGGTAGGTTACCGCCTTGCTCTCTTGGCAGGACGATAACGCTACCTCTAGCCCGTGGATCTGAACCTTCTGAGCCTGGGCGAGCTGCTTCTCCTCAGCCCACCCCCGTTGTGCGGCGGTCATCTTCTGATAAAGAGTCTTTACTTTCCCCGGTCCTACCCAGGTTGCTTTGACCTGCTGAATTTCCTTTGTTAATTACACGATTTGTTGATGCAATTCATTTTTGTTTTTTTGGGCCTTGTCTAACTCCCGTTGCAAGATTCTGCTTGGCCCCATATGTACAATAAGAAGAAAATAATCATCAGGTTTATAATCTTTCACAAAATTCTCTCATCCTGCTTATAACTTTGTATCAAAGCTTAACATCAGATGTACTTTACTCTCTTATTACTAATTACTTTATAAACCAACAACAAAACGAAACAAAACAAAAAAACAATTTTAGGCCTAAATTTTTATTGTATAACAATTAATGGCGTTCGAGAGCATATGGATGGTCACGATTGTTGTTAGAGCTTCTTTCTCCGCTCCGCATCTCTCGCTGGAGAATTCGCGGAACCACCACGTTGACGGCGGTGGTCCTCTCATTTAGGATTGGGTCATCTAGCTCATAAGACGTATTGTATGGGGGGGGGGGGGGTCGTACCCATCCGTGCTGAGAATTTTGCCCGCTGCGATATCGGCATTTATTTCCATCAGATGGTGTCTGGCCCTCTCTACCTGTCGGTTTGTTTCCCATTGGTGCTCCTCAAGACGAGTTAAGAAATACTCGGCCTGTCCTCTGATTTCCCGGGCTGGGTTGCGGCCGTGTTCTCTTTTGATAGCTATGAATGGGAGATCGGCATCTCCGGTATCCCTTTGACTACTCATCCTGGATTCTCTCACTGGGGAGATTGAGAATCCCGCCTTCCACATGGCCTGCTTACATCTAGCAGCCGAATGTGCGGGGAATCGCATCGTGATTCAGGACGCGTCGATCCAGGAGTTATCTAGAAAAATTTAAATGTTTATTTGGTCTATTAATTTTATCCTAATAATCTCATCAGACATGAATCTTTTTGTTGAGCCAGCACACAAATAGCCTTGAGAATTGTTTAAATGCATCAGTAATACAACACAAAAACCCAGCACCAAGATAACTTAATTTAGAATATGCAACACCAACTAAACACTTTAAAATCTGAGAGAATATAAATAAATATAAAAGTAAAATAAAATAAATACAAAATTCATCAAGAACCGCACGAAATCTACATAAAACATAACATAATAACAAGGAAATTTGACCGTAAAATGATCATTTATATAAAAAAAAATCTAATGAATTAAATGAATAAAAATAAAATATTTTTGGCTGAATAAATTTAATTAAAAATGTTAAAAATAAATTACCAATTTAAATTAAGAAATTAATAAAAATTTAATTTAGATAACACAAATAATTTCAAGGTCGAATTTTGTTTAATCGCAATAAAATTAACACGCAAGGTTAAGGCCAAATTATAGGTATATATACTGATGTGTTTTGACAAATTTTCAGTCGTATTTTTCGGAGAAAAAATTTCAGTCTGAAGTGAGTTGGTGTGCATTGCAGCTGTTAGCCGTGTATTCTGGCAATTAACACTAGCGGGTGTTTTGCCTGAACACGATAACTTTCAGCTGCTGTACACTGACAATTGGGAGCTATGAGAGTGGATGATTTGCGAATTTATTGATCAAATGCTCTGTGATGAAGCAATGAAAGATGTTTATGCCCTCATTTATGAACAATGAATCATGATGCTATATGTATATTTATGAACTTCGACAATTATATGAATAAACGGTTTTATGCATTCGAGACTTTTACCCGATTAGCACGGTAATATTTATTTATTTCCTTTTTCGGCCCACAGCCACTCATGCACCACAAGAAAGCAAAATCTACACAACAATTCAGGCTGTGTAAGTGCGGTTCATCCGCCAATAGCCTGTGCCCGTGAAGGTTCCGGTGTGAATAACGCATGGCCTAAACGTCAATATTATCCGTTGTAGGGGAAACTGGTAGGAGGGGAAGCAGTGTTTTAGCTGCTCCTCCGCCACTCATTTCCTGTAAACTCGACCTAAAATCTTTAACAACAATCGGCTCAAAATCACTAGCACTGAGTATTCCAGTGGGCACTCATCAAATATAACATGAACACACATAGACCCTAAGGACAAAGAGAGGGAAAGGGTAGCGGGTAAAATTGCGAAATCGTTGCAACAGTTAAAATAAATAGCCATCGGAAAAAAATTAATCCAAACGCCCAAAATCATGAAAAATAATGTTTTGATTAATATATAAGAATTAAGTAAATTATTTAAGTTGAGACGGTAAATAAAGGCGGAACGCTGCGCAAATTTTCGGAAATGATGGAAACTTTTATCATAAAATTGTAAAATAAGGGCGGAACGCTGTCCAAATTTTCCGAATCAATTAAAATACTTATCAAAATAGCAAAGTAAAAGTATAATACGGCTCAGTCGTTAATAAGAAATCGGATAAGACCGTAAAATAAGGGCGGAACGCTGCTCAAATTTTCCGAATTAATTAAAATACTTCAGCGGATATTGTAAGGAAAAGGTGGAGGCAGCTCAAAGTGTTGGTATAACAATCCGATAAACCGAAAGATAAGGGTGGAACGCTGCCAAAATTTTTCGAATTCTTAAAAATACTTCACCGATAACTGTAAGATAAGGATGGATTACGGCTACAATTCTATTGGTGGGTTTGTGGGTGTTGATATTTTGAGACTATATGGTTGTTACCCAGACAACCCATACAAATATATTTCGCTTACCACTCGGCACCCGTTGCTAAGCAACGTTGGAACTGTGTTCGAGTGGCTAGATCGTCCGCAAAAAGTGAGCGCTATTGCTAATGCTATAATTGACCGAACGATCCTTGGGTCCAACGAGCTGCCGATAGAAGGCCTGTGCTCGATTTCGATTTTTAGGTCACATTATTCTCCGATCTCCTTCAAATGTTAACCTACACTTTCATATCATTTATCTTCATGTCCATTCCCATAGTCCTTTTCATCGTTGTCCGTATTATCGACTTTTGCCATGGCCTGTACACCCTTTATTATGTTAAACATACTCACTATCTCTTTTACCCTTATCCCTATTATAACTACTATATCTACTATTATTGTCACTAGCGTTATCATTGTTACTATTATATGTATTCCTTTTATTAATTGTTACTACTATTACATTTATTATTATTCTTATTACTATAATTACCATTACATTCATTATTATTACTACTATTATTATTACTATTATTATTATCCTAATTATTATCATTATTATTATCAAATTTTTGTGTAGGGATTCGTCCTTATTCCTCGGCTTAAAAAAATATACTTTGCTTCTATAAAAATTTAGCCGTAATCCATCCTTATTTTTCAGTTCCAACAAAGTATTTTCCTTGAGTCGAAAAATTTTAGCAGCGTACCGCCCTTATTTTATAGTTTATAAGAACATTATACTAACAATTGAACAACATTCCACTTTTACTTTACTATTTTTGACAAGTATTTTATGTAATTCGGAAAATTTTAGCAGCGTACCGCCCTTATTTTACAGTTTTATAAGGATATTCTACTAACAATTGAACAACATTCCACTTTTACTTTACTATTTTTGATAAGTATTTTAATTGATTCGGAAAATTTGAGCAGCGATCCGCCCTTATTTTGTGGTTTCAAGAGAATATTATACTAACAATCGAACAACATTTCACTTTTACTTTACTATTTTCTATAAGTATTTTTATTAATTCGGAAAATTTAAGCAGCATTCTGCCCTTATTTTACAGTTTTATGATAGATGTTTTAATTATTTCCGAAAATTTGCGCAGCGTTCTGCCCATATATTTTTCGTCTCAATTCAACATAATTTATTTAATTCTTTTATATTATTTAAAATTTTTTTTTTATGATTTTGGTCGTTTGGATTAATCTTTTTCCGGTGTCAATTCATTTTAACTGTTGCAATGATTTCGCAGTTTTCCCCGCTACCCATTCCCTCTTTTTGTCCTTAAAATCTATGTATGTTTATTTCACAGTTAATGAGTGCCCACTGGACTACTCAGTGTTAGAGATTTTGAGCCGAATGTTGTTAAAATATTTATGTCGATTTTATCGAAATTAAGTGCAAGAAAGTTGAGCCAAAGGACCCACTTTCAAGCTACTCTCTTTCGCTATTTAATTCAATGATTTGACGTTTGGGTTCCTGCGTTCTCACGCCGGAACCTTCATGGGCACGACTGTTGGCGATTATACACGCACTTACACAGGTTGGTAGTGCGTTTTATTTTTCTGTCTTGCGATATGTTTTGGCTGTGGGCCGAAAAAGAAATAATAAGATTTACCGTATCAGTTGAGTAAAAGTTTCAATGCACAAAGTTGTGGCTTTAAAATATTTATTTGGCATACATCGTCCATAAATTCATCCGGAAAATTGGCATAAAATCATCTCGATCACAATTCATGTCATTAATTCATAACTCTTCATAAATTCGCATATAAATAAATTGGCATAAAATCATCTTGTCAATAATTCATAACATCATATAAATCAATACCCGTGCACTATCTGAGAGTTAACGTGTTCAGTCAAAACACTTATCAGTGTTAATTGGCTGAATGCACGGCTTTCAGCCAGTTATGCACACTAACTCGATGTATACTAAAAAAATTTTCTCTGAAAAATAAGACTGAAAATTTGTCAAAACACATCAGTATATATACCTATCATTTGGCTTTAACCTTGCGTGTTAATTTTATTACGATTAAACAAAATTCGACCTTGAAATTATTTGTGTTATCTAAATTAAATTTTTATTAATTTCTTAATTTAAATTGGTAATTTATTTTTAACATTTTTAATTAAATTTATTCAGCCAAAAATATTTTATTTTTATTCATTTAATTCAATTATTTTTACTTTTATATAAATGGTCATTTTACGGTCAAATTTTCTTGTTATTATGTTATTTTATATGTAGATTTCGTGCGGTTCTTGATGCATTTTGTATTTATTTTATTTTACTTTTATGTTTTTAATTTTATATTTATTTATATTCTCTCAGATTTTAAAGTGTTTAGTTGGTGTTGTATATTGTAAATTAAGTTATCTTGGTGCTGGGTTTTCGTGCTGTATTACTGATGCATTTAAACAATTCTCAAGGTTATTTGTGTTCTGGCCCAACACTAATCTAGTGGGTATTTCATTCGATTATTTCGTCACCAAATTAATTGCCCTTTAGTACATCTATTCCCGCAACCATCTCACTTCTCGAACAGTATGATATTGGCTATCTAGTGGGCCTCTGGTTCCCTGTGGGATGAATTCACAGTCGCAAGTGGTGATCCAATTTTCCATAATATTGTTTTCAAAGGATTGGGACGACTATTACTGTGATCTATTTGTCGACAGGAATTTGTGATTTTGATGTTCGTGTTGTTCTCAATTTAGTTGAATCTCTTAGTTATTATGTTTAGCGTCTGTTGAATTACCCTTGTCGTTTGCAAAATCTAACATGCGTGGTGGATTTATTACTATCCTGTCAAAAGTTTTTAAGAACTGGTCGTAAATTTTACCGTTCGATATTTTTATAAATTTACCAGTTAACTGTAGGATTTTAGTCCATCTCGTTTAACTGCACTTCCCTTTATAATTATCAACCTAATGGGTGTCAGTGCTCTAATCATTAGTGTTTGTTTAGCAACAAAAACGTAATACATATCGACATGCTATTCGTCGCAGGCACTATGAGCGTAGAGTAATGCACATTAAGGTTCCATCATGGAAATCGCTCTTTTAGGTTTTTGTATTGTCATGGCCAGGGAAATATAATATTTATAGGGGCTTCAATGCTTTTAATTGGAGTTCATATTTCCGTAGATCTTTTCATCATTCAGATGCCTATGTCGATTACATTTGGTTATTCGGATTTTTAGTCTATTTATGACAGGCTAACATTATGCTATTTAAACACGTTTTAATTTATACGAATTATCAATTATATCTTCACTACAATACTCATTAACATTTTTAGTTAGTATTTTTTGTCGCTTTGAGTACTTATTATAGCGCTGATAGGTCATCCATATGACGTTTAAAAATTTCGATTACAATAATTTATTAGATAAAGTTTGCATAACAACGATTTACGACATTTTCTCCCGTCACCTTCCCTTATTTGACCTTAGGAATCAATTGTGTTGATATTAAGAGATTATGAGTGCCCACTGGACTACTCAGTGTTGAGATTTTAAGCCGATTAGTATTCAAAATTTTTTGTCGATTTTTCAGGAAATGGATGGCGAAGGAGTAGCCAAAAGACTACTCCTCTACCTTCCAATTTCCCCTATAAACGGATTATATTGACGTTCCAGCTCCTGCGTTCTCACGCCGTAGCATTCACGGGCACGAACTATTGGCGGACTTACACCGCACTTACACAGTTCGATTTGGGTGTGTTGATTTTAATAACTTGCGGTGCTGTGTCGGCTGTGGGCTGGAAAAATTTCGACGTAACATAATATCTGTTTAAAATATTTATTGTCGTAATACAAATAGGCTCATAATTGGTTACATCATTCGGATCATTCATTACATAATAACCCTTCCCCACGCGAACACCCAAATAGAGCTCTCTTGAGATTATTGGCGTGCTGTGTGGAAAAGGGTCTCAAAAAAAATTCGTCCACTTACAAAGTGAAGACGACTGTCGCTTCAAAGTTGTTTTAAGACTAGGTTCGAATATGGTGTAACAATCTGAAAAAATGAATCGGTATATATACCTATTGTGTGACCCTAATCTTGCCTGTTAAATTTGATGTGGTAAAACAAAATTTGACATTGTGATTTTTTGTATATTCTAACTCTAATTTTATTATTTTCCTGATTTAATTTGACAATTTTTGTTTTTAACGTTTAGTTGAATTGTTTCCAATTCAAATTATTCAATTTTAGTTCTAACTTTAACGAACTCTCGCTTTTTAAGTGAATTGTCAAATTTTGGTCAAATTTTTGTGTTCTCATGTTATTTCTGTGTTTATTTCGTGCGGATCTTGTTGCACCTTGTTATTATTTTAATTTATTTTAATGTTTTCGATTTTATATTTTAATTATTTCTTTCTCGTATTTTAACGTGCTTAATTGATGTTTTATGTGTCTGATTTTAAATCTGCGTGTTGTGTTTGCGTGCCATTACCGATTCATTCAAACAAAACTGTGTGTTGGCCTAACAACAGGGTCAAATATTGTTTTACCTTAGTAAAAAGAACACACAAGTTTAGCGTCAAATTGTAGATATAAAACCTGACGGCTTTAGAAAAATTTTCAGAATTGTTTTTAGCAGTATTTTAGTTTGTGTATTAGAATTTTGACATCAGGACCTTTGAGAGAATCTTTGACGAAAAAGTTTGAGATTGTGTATTTTAAAGCATGTGATCTTCAAGCAAGCAACACTAAGGAAGGGTTTTGGCTGCATTTTATATCTTTTTTGTATCTTTCTTAATATTTCTATTAGTTTTGATATTGTTTATCGCCTAACTGGTGACATTTTTTCCTTTCCCGCTACAAAATGTTTTTGGATGTCGTTCAAGATGAACAAAAATTTAATTTTCAGTTTTTGCCCGACAATATAATTGAATATTTGAACGCGGTTCTGATTTTCTATTTTGAAAACTGGTTCGAATTGATTGTCTGCCGTTGAAATCTTGATTGAAATTTTTACTTCCTTAAAATTGATCTCGTGGTTTTTGAAATTTACTTTTACTATTAATCTGATTTTAATTCCTAAAATTATCGCTTTTTCCATCAATCTTGTATTGGCCATTTTAAAAACTAAAGCATAAGAGTTATTTTCAACCGCTACCACTCGTGTCTTTAATTTGTCCTTCGTCCATTTTCTGCAATATCCTTTTGATATATTTATTTGGTGTAGAACTTTTCTGCTCTGATCCCCTATCATGTTTCGATTCTTCGAGAACAGTATAAAAGAGTAATGCATAATGATGATGTCAATAATAAGCGTATTCGTTACTGAAGGCCATCTATATATATGTGTTGAAAACCTCAAACATTCGGAAGAAAAGATATTACTTGTGAAGGTTACGAGGCGTTATGTTAATGTCAAAAGAATCCTTAGTTTCACCAATTAACCCCCAATGCAGTTAGTGTCCTAGAAAAGAAAACTAGAAGACAAATACCCCAATAGAGAAAACTATTGAAACCCATAATCAAAAAGAAGATCAAATCTTACAA
Organism: Schmidtea mediterranea; assembly: GCA_022537955.1. Classification (NCBI taxonomy): domain Eukaryota; kingdom Metazoa; phylum Platyhelminthes; order Tricladida; family Dugesiidae; genus Schmidtea; species Schmidtea mediterranea. Next base: position 75,066,327 of record CM039680.1, read on the forward strand.
CACTTACTGAGTAAAGAAAGCAAACACTCTTTGATGTAGGCACTCTTTGATGCAGTCACCGTGAATAAATGGTTTCATTTTTTGGCAATTATATAATATATTCGTAGACTGTCACTGACCATAGCGTTTGATTGTACATTTTGCTTATGAAATATGTTTTGCTGTGTTGTAAGATTGACTTGAATTGTAGTTTAGCTTTTCCTTCGCCAACAAAAAGTTCTTCCATTTCATCATGTTTCTGTTTATAATGTCTTTTAATGTTGTATAATTTGAAAGTTGAAATAGAATCACGATAAATTAAACATACAGCATTGTTTTTTATTTGAATGAAAAGTACAAATCTTCCCATTCACTCTGGAATGTTCTGTTCTCATATTCATTCCTTCTTTTCTTCGTTACAATTCTTCTTCCATGCATGATGAATCTGTTTTTTTAATTTTTTTAAGAATAAATAACTGATATGAGTAAATAAATGTAAAGTTTCACCGACTTACTGCAATTAATAAACAAGCGCCTTTAAATATCACAAACAAGTTACAACTCGATCAGACTTCACTAAATGTGAATAATTCTAGTAAATAATATGTAAAAATTCACAGAAAATTAGCCGCATCCCGTTCTTTCGCAAGAGTGAGTGAGATGGAGGTGTTTACACGAGTTACTGGAAAAGTGTGCGTGTGCGCCAGTAGCGTGTAAATTTTTGTTTGTTTGTTTTGTTTGATTTATGAATAACAAAATGCAAAATATATTAGTAGTAAGTTACAAACTACAATATGGCTGCATGCGACCTGCGGCTAGCGTGTTGGACATAGCTGGTGTAGAGTATAAAATACTAGAGGTGTTTATTTTTAGATCAATTCAAGCAAAGGAGAAAACAAACAGATCAATTCCAGTAACGACAAGCCATATCAAAACAAGTGGATAACCGTAATCATTTAGAACGTAGCAGAGAATACCCGAAGGAAAAAGAAAAACAAAGAGGAACAAAGCCTATTAGAAGAAGAAAGGAAGAGAGCCAAAAGCAACAGAAGTATCACCACACCAGTATCAACCAGAGTAGTATAAGGAACCGGATTTGAAAGCGTATTGAACAAATTTGAATTTATCAGCAACCAAGGAAGCAAAACAGTCAACCAACAAAACCCTTCGGAGAATTATGAGCCGGAAAACAAGGTAAACCAAATAGAAGAAGAACTAATAAGACTGCGAAACAACAACTTAGAAATGCTCAGACCAACCGATTCACTTACAGACCAAAGAACCCTAAACCTATTAACGAATAATAGTAACACAAGGGAATTTAGAGAAAAAATTAGAGGAGAGCCTTTTGATGGTAGCCTCAATAAACTGGATACATTTATGAATGAATTTGAAGTATATAAGACCATTTGTCACTGCTCAGATCAAAGGGTAAAGAAATGATTACCCCTATATCTAAAACGGAGTGCACAAGAATGGGATTGCACAACGAAACTAAATACATGGACATAGATAAAGGAGTTTTTAGTAAAAATCCTGGGAATAGGAAAAAGGGTAATAGGAAAATGCTAGATTTCCTACACAGAAAACAAAGGCGTGATGAATCTAACACAGTATATGCACGCAAACTAAGAAAATTAGGCAAAGAAGCTTTCGGAGATAAATACAGCCCAGAGGACGTTTTAATAAAAGGAGTCAAAATGGAAGACAAACGGGCCAATCTTGGATGTTTGGCACCGGAAACATTGAACCACGCAGTAACAATCGCAATTAGATGCGAGATACACCCAGGTTTAGCATATCAGGTAGAAGCCATGTCAACGGAGCCAGCTACAGCGGCGGCAGGTTGAAATAGCAACAACACGTTAACCAAAACGATTCCGACAATGAATCAATTCATCCCAAGAGTGCAACAGATATTCAAGCCACCGCCAACAAGGAAAAAGAAAAACAAAGAGGAACAAAGCCTATTAGAAGAAGAAAGGAAGAGAGCCAAAAGCAACAGAAGTATCACCACACCAGTATCAACCAGAGTAGTATAAGGAACCGGATTTGAAAGCGTATTGAACAAATTTGAATTTATCAGCAACCAAGGAAGCAAAACAGTCAACCAACAAAACCCTTCGGAGAATTATGAGCCGGAAAACAAGGTAAACCAAATAGAAGAAGAACTAATAAGACTGCGAAACAACAACTTAGAAATGCTCAGACCAACCGATTCACTTACAGACCAAAGAACCCTAAACCTATTAACGAATAATAGTAACACAAGGGAATTTAGAGAAAAAATTAGAGGAGAGCCTTTTGATGGTAGCCTCAATAAACTGGATACATTTATGAATGAATTTGAAGTATATAAGACCATTTGTCACTGCTCAGATCAAAGGGTAAAGAAATGATTACCCCTATATCTAAAACGGAGTGCACAAGAATGGGATTGCACAACGAAACTAAATACATGGACATAGATAAAGGAGTTTTTAGTAAAAATCCTGGGAATAGGAAAAAGGGTAATAGGAAAATGCTAGATTTCCTACACAGAAAACAAAGGCGTGATGAATCTAACACAGTATATGCACGCAAACTAAGAAAATTAGGCAAAGAAGCTTTCGGAGATAAATACAGCCCAGAGGACGTTTTAATAAAAGGAGTCAAAATGGAAGACAAACGGGCCAATCTTGGATGTTTGGCACCGGAAACATTGAACCACGCAGTAACAATCGCAATTAGATGCGAGATACACCCAGGTTTAGCATATCAGGTAAAAGCCATGTCAACGGAGCCAGCTACAGCGGCGGCAGGTTGAAATAGCAACAACACGTTAACCAAAACGAATCCGACAATGAATCAATTCATCCCAAGAGTGCAACAGATATTCAAGCCACCGCCAACAAGGAACTCGGAAAACGGAGATAATAATCAGGTTAATTACAATAATAATTTCAGGAATAATGCCAACGAAGTATGCAATACTTGCCAGCGAGCAGGACATCGAACAAAAAACTGTTTCTAAACCATGTCAAAAATGTGGCTGAAGGGGATATACGGAGTTGATATGTAGACAAATGGGAACAGACACTAGAAAATGCTACAATTGCATCCAGATCGGACATATTATGAGGAATTGCAAAGCAAGAAGAGAACCAAATAAACCAATGACAACCAACTCCATGAGAAACCCCAGATCAAAGTAATGCAAGAAATGGACATGCTGAGAAAAACATTGCAATAAATGCCCATGGAATTGAGAGAAATGATACAACAAATACCCACCAATATACAACAACGAATCAATGTAATGAGAAGTAATGAAGAGACTCACGAACAACAAACAAAGGAATACCAAGAACAACAACAAGCAGAATGGTAGAGATTACCAGCAGAAGAAGCTCAAGAAATTCAACAAAGATGGAAAGATAGAGAACAAACCGCACGAAGAATTAACACGACGAGGATAAAAACCTCAGGAAAAGCTCACACTCTCAAGGTAAAATTAATTTATTAAATAATATATTCTTTATATAGCAAATAATTATTTAAATTCTATTAGAAATTCTACTTGATTTCAAAAGCTATTAAATTATTATCAGAATTAATTTATTTCTATAGTATTCCTTTTGCAAGAAAAATATTATTTCCATATGCTTTTGGTCAAAACTTTCATTATCTTATCATTAACATATTTCCATTTAATATTACAAGATAATTATCATTTCTAAATTTGAATTTTGTGCCAAATATTAACAGAATATGCAGTTTATTGTTATAGTAAAATTATGTTAGGGGATAAAATAAAAAATATCTGAAAGAATATCTGAAATACAATGCTTTTATAATAAAGTTTATAAAATTTAAATAATATTTGTTTAAATATATAGAATAGTTTTAGAAGTAAAATTTTAAATATCTACAAAAATGGTATACATATTTTATCTACTTTTTAAAATTTTATAATTAATAATGTTAGGTCAAACTTCGTGCTTCAGAATTGACTAAGAAAAATAAAGCTGATTTAGAAAAACAATTACATCAGCTTAAAACTGAATTGGCTGAATTACGCGTTGCCAAAGTTACTGGTGCTGGAGGAACCAAATTGGGAAAAATTCGTGTCTTGAGAAAATCAATTGCTCGAGTAATGACTGTCATGCATACAAAGCAAAAGGACAGTTTGAGACAATATTACCAACATAGGAAATTAAAACCACAAGGTATTAGAACTAAAGCAACAAGAGCTATGCGACGTCAATTGACAGACAATCAAAAGAACAAAAAAACTGTTCGTCAAATCCGTTTGGACAGAGCATGGCCCGAAATTATTTATGCTATTAAGCAATAAATTTTAAAATATAGTTTGGAAATTTATCTTTATCTTATGAATATTGTTGAAATTCTTTGATAATGAATGTTCCACGAGTATGATATTTTATAAATTCCAATATTATTTTTATATTTTGCGTGTTAATCAATTGGAATATTCTATTTAATAATATTTTATACTAAATTATTAAACTTACAGGATTATATTTCTAATTTTATTATAATGGCATCTGATAAATTACATTTGGTTTGATTTTATTGTACATTTTTATCATTTTAAGAAATGATAGGTTGCGTATTTTAAATCACATAAAGTAAATTTTCGTATTATTAATCAATTAATTAAGAGTTTTGGCTGTACCAATTAATGTAATGAAAGGATAATAATGCCAGGTTGAATGCCAAGTTGAACTGTTTCGAAATCTATTGTTCAAAAACTGACGTGCTATCAATAGTTAAGTTGTCACATCCGAATTCCACAATGGTTGTAAGTATCTAGGTAATGTGTTGAATCAAATTGAATTTCAAAATATCACTCAGTAACTTTTTCTTCGAGTAGAACCAAGAACATATATTAAAACGGTTTTTGGTGGATCTATACCTTGGACCAGCTCCTTGTGTTCAAAGTAACATCCTTTGTGAAAAAAAATCTTCACTTTAAAATTAATCATCAGATACAACAGGGTAAATGTGCGATGTATATCATGGTAAAGTCATAACACAAATTATTTGCATTAAGTTTGATACACCTAATTTTTTAGTATTTTTCGCTTATAAATAATGCTGTTCGAGAATAAAAAACCTTATTTGGATGAAAGTAAGATATTTCGAAGCCCATTAATATATTACCCGGCAACATGTTATTTAGACAGCGGCGCGCCTTAAAAGTGATTGTTTTGGGGCTCCTGGTATTTGTATTCACAATCTTATCTGTGACTCACTCCAAGAAATATTGATTTTTACTTTGAATAATTTTTGCATTGCTCCAACTATTTAAAACTGATGTTCGATCTGCTCTTGCAGGAAAAAAAAGCTCAGTGGTTTCCAAACTGTTTGCGCGCCTCAAGAAAGTAAAATTATTATTAATAATCACTTAGTCTGCGGAAACGATTCTCAGTTTACTTTCAAAATCGAAATAAGAATGGATACGAAACCCGCTTTTTATCGTAAAATTTGATATTTCATCAGTAGAGCATGAAATGATAATTGACTTATGGTATGAGTAAAAAAAGATTTCTTCTTTCTAAACTATTATGCTATTATCATTTATAATATAATACTTATCTGAAATCGGTTTTTCCGCAGTAGCTGTTATGAAGACTAAGTATCGATCACGTTTTTTCTTTTTATTAAGATCAACAATATTTACAAGAAAATGTGTGCTGAAAAACAAGCTTATCCGTCACATCATTAAAATATTATTATTTATTAATTTTTACATGTATTCTAGTTTTTCAATTGTTATAAAATTTGTTTCTTCAATTTAAAATTAGTATTACTTATAATAAATATTTGATTTATATACAGAATATGACATTTTTTTGTAGCCCATCAAAAAACTTTGGAAACACCCGTACTAGCTTATTCTAAAGATCATTGACAGTTATGAGCTTAATAGCAAAAGTAGTAAGCAGATTCGTTCGCTGGTAAATGTACTATGATCGATTTATTTCAACCCGCTAGTAAATTGTGGTGTTAGTGAATGTTGACATTGTAACCACAGACATAAAAATGTCATCTCCCTCCAAAGGTTGCCCGTTGCTAGGCAATGGTGAAGCTGCAACCACTGGTTATGAGACCGCCAAAGTTGATCTCTGTTCCCAGAACTGCTAATGCCCGACCTTATAGCGGGTCCAACGAGCTGTCGATAGAAGACATGTGATCGATTTCCGTACTGTTCCTGGCTAAGTAAAGCTAATTATAAGACTGATCCTTGAATCTAACATCTGTACCTCGTACTAAATGAACTCTGATACATCCGATAAAATCAGGGCGCGCAAAATGCAAATGGACGAAAAATCATCAAAAATAGCCTTCTTAGCATTAAATAATACAAACAGTAGAAAAGTGCAAAAAATTTGTAAAAAATAAATAAAAACATTTAAAAAGAACGCTTATATTCTAGAAAATAACTATGAGATTTAAGTTAAAATGCAATTAGAAACTTTAACAAAGAATCATGAAAATTTCAAAAATAGGAGAAAAGTGATGAAATATGGTAAACTTGTAGGCGTTTTTATACCGCATCATAAACCACGCTATTTCTGAAAAAAATTTCAAAAAAGCTTTTTACAAATTATTGGAGAACCCGAAAAGTGAGGAGGTTTTTATTTCATTTGAATATTTATTTTTATCATATTTTAATTTTTATAATGTAAAGGGTTATAAAACGAAATTCTGTAGGATATTTAGGAAAGAATCCATGAAATTTTGATACCACAGCTATGTAGACCTTTGAGGGTCAAATTTTTCTTGAAATAACATATTTTTTGTTTAATTATTTTAATCATATTTTTAATAAATCTCTATTCAAAAAATATTTCCTTGTATCGACTAAGTTCCATGTAAATTTTGTCTCCATGGTACTTGGCCTATACGAGATTCCTCATGACCAATTTTCCATCATTTTAGTAAAATTAATATTGAAGTATTGATAATAATTATTCCTTACATTTGATATTATTGTTATTGTTGGGTTTTTATATAGAAAGTCGGTGCTTAGGTCTGACTCCTTGGTATCCTTCTTTAATCGATTCAATTGACCCAACACAATAAGATTTATTTCCAATTTATATATCACAACTTTCACCAAATTCAAAGCGTAGGGATACGTCTTCCAAAGGGAGATGTCCCTGTCTGGTACGCAATTTGTTTGGCTGGTTGATTTATCTTTAAGTTTATTACCTCGTTTACTCCGCTCTCTGAAATATTCTCTTCGACCAACTGGCAATTTTGTTGATCTGCATTTTCTTCTTATACTCATCTCAAGTCACGCGCAAACAAAATTGGTTTTGGCATTTTTGACATCTCGGTCCAAAACCACATTAGTTATTTCTGGGCTCCAGGGGTTTCCATTTGTTTACATCAATTATTATTTCGAATATCAATGTTTTTATTGATTTTTACTTTTGTACATTTTGTTAACCCCAACATTATGATTAAATATTATCGTTAATTTCATAAATTACCAACTCTATTATCTAAAAATATTTGAAAGCCAAACAATGTAAATTAGAAAGTTTATTTTATTTACTATTATTATTATTTTTATTGTCCATTATTATTCAATTGCTAATCATACGATCACACCCACTAGTTTAAAGCTAGTACTTCGCTGTGAGAGTTGCCCGTAGTGAATGGTAATTCGCTGGGTCAGATCTCCTCTCCAAAAACCTCAACATCAAACCCTCAGTCGAGGTCAAATGACCATGAGGAAGGAGTAAATAGTATACATATAAATTAAAAAAAGAATATAAATACTAGAAATTAGAAATGAAAAAATCGAAAGTTATTATTAATGTATCTCATGTAGAAAACGAAGCAGATAGAAGAAAATCCAACAATCATTATAATCGACTATAAGCAATGAATCTAAAAATATTCAAGTTTCATTTTATTAGTATTGAATAGTGATGTTTGAAATAAATAAAAGTAAAAACGTAGATAGTTATAAAACGAATTAAAAAGAAAATATTAAAAATTTGAAATTATTTTTTATTATCATTGTTCATCTATTTTATTTTTATAAACGTCAGCTGGCCCAGATTCATTTTACGAAAGACAATCTGTCGAAAAATGCATAGTGAATAATCCACTGTTGACATAATACTAAAAATACGCTAATAATAGCAGAGAAGAGAAAAGAAATAATATTAATATTTCTGTATTGATTTACTTATGAATTTTATGTATTGATTTAGTTGAATATTAATCAAAGTCTTCAAAGCTATTACCATCTATACTAAATTTATTTTCAGTCTTAAATAGGTTTTATTATAAAAAGCCAAAATTTTGTTTTTAGGATATCTAGACTCAGCCTCATTATGATCCTGATAACATACTTAGGTCAAACCCAAGACAACCAGAAGATGTTATGTTCAATTCATACCAACAACTACAGCAACGCTTATGCTTAATCGATCTAATATATAATATTCTGGCTTTTATTTATTATAAGAACATGCTTCTCTTATCATTATACGTTATTATCATTTATCATAATTATAATTTTACCTAAAATTGTTTTATCTTTCATTCGGCCGAGTGGACTAGAATTAAGGCTGAATGAACTAATAAGGATTTAACTGAGACGGAAGCCACTTTGCGCAACACGAAACAAATGAAATTATAACAATGAATTTTAGAATCAAAACAAAAAATTAAATAACTTGTCCAATAAATTTTTATTATTTTCTTATTAACTTAATAATTTAAAGAAAGTTCGTTAACTCTTAATATTACCCTTAAAAATATGCAAATTCAATGATTAAAAATTAGATAAAAGAAAAAACGTAAATACAAAATTATTTATTAAGGTTCATCAACTTACCATAACTCTGAATATTAAATTCAAATAATGCGAGTCAAATATTCCAACAAAATTTTTCAATAATTTCTAAAAAATATAATCAATAAAATTCACAATAAACACTAAAGTCTTACTTCTCAACCGAGTCGGTATGTGGAATTTTGAATTTCCGTTCTAAAAATAGAACGTAATTTCTTGTTTAAATTGACAGTTTTTAAAAGTTTGAAATCTGGGATTTTAAGAGTGAAGGGACCCAAATTTCCTAATTTCAATCATATATTCGATTAAAAACCTATTATTAGGACCCCACACATATGTTACTCGACCGATCTACTCCTAAAATAACTAAATTAAACTAAAAAAACTCCTCGAAATTATGGAATTCTTCGAAAAGTTTACATCGTTTCACAATCCATTATATTTTGTCTAAATATGCACGTTTACCTCAAGTAGATTTTCATCATCTTTATGGCCATAAGATTATTTCAAACTCGAGTTTCAACTCAATCTAAAATTTGCTCCATTATTTTAGTGCAACCCAACCAAACTAAAACGATAGACGCAGAAAGATTCCGACAAGATGTGACTCATTACCACAACAAGGCCCTAAAACAGAGCCAAAGATCTGAATCAATGATCCAAAGATTTCGTCGGATGGAGGAGACCTGGACTCGGCAGGAGCAGGCAGCAAAATTAATGCAACTAAATGAATTATTAAAGCACCAACACACGGAGATGATGTTTGAACTCAACAAATTAAAAAAGGAGAACTATCAACTCAAGTTAAAGGAAACGATCAGAGCAGAGATCGGGCATCACCCCAGCACGTTCTCGATCGTACACCCAAGCATCACATGGCCCATCTCAAACCTCACTCAAATCAATGCCCAAAATAGTAACGGTCCACAACCAAAACCAAACCACAAAAATTGTCACCCCAGCAAAGTGGAAAGAGAAAGAAGACGCAGATTGAAGACCGCTCGTCTACTGGATCAGATAAAGAAATTTGGACCTTCATCTTCTGACAATCACTAATAATTTTGTAGTAATAATCAATGAAATGTTCTGGAATTTAAATCAATGTTCGCTTTGTAATCATCTAAAATATTCAATAGATAGCACCTTTAAAGCAAAATAAAGTGATCAAAGGATCGATATTATTTCCATTAAATTAGCGATAGGGGACCCATAATTAAAATGAGCGTGAATACCTTTTATTGTAGCTCGTGAACCAAAAGGTTTTCTAGAGTATTAGCAGTCATGGCAATGTGGCTCACTTTTTACTAGAAACCGCCCATTGGAATACATTTCCAACGTCATTTTGACGGGTATCCAATAATTATATATCTTATGTGCGCATCTGGGTGGAATCCCTTGAAAGCGGCCACGGAACTCTTATATCTTTTACCCATCAGGTGCTCAGCAGTTGGTTAGCCTTCTTCAGAGCGGTCCGACTGGCATCCAATTCTTGGTAGATTCTCTTAACTCGTTTCGGCTCAAACCATGTAGATTTGAGCCTTTGTACTTCTTGGGTATCCTGCGCCAAGCGTCGGATGAGGCGAGTCTCTAGTCCGGTAGAGTAACCTTGGTTTTCTCGGCAGGAGTCCGTCTCTAAATCCAAAAGAAAATTAAAGGGTGTTCTCAGTATGTGAAAATGAATTTGGAGTTTATTGTATCTAACACTTGTTCAAATGGACGTCAATTATTACCGAAAAAATTTATACCATCTATATAAATATAAAAGAAAATATTAAAAATTTCAGATTGTTCAGAAAAATTGACATTATTCATGATTAAAATATTACTAATAAAATATGAGGTTCAAAATTAACGATTTATTTAAATTCTTAGCGACGATAATGTAAGTATAGTTTAACTCTGACGCTGGAATTAACCATTTTCATTTTAGTTATTCAAATTCTTGCCGATGGTACGCTAAGCAAAGTTTTCATCGAAATCATTACTAGTGCCTGCTGGGTAATTCAATTTAACGTACTCATTACCTATATCTAATCCACTTTTAGGAACAGCGTTCTACGAAACTTATCTTACTACCGTGGGCTGATGACTCAATAGTTACTTGTCAGGACAGGCTACTATTTTCATTTTTCTAATTTTCAATTTATTGATTGCTTATACAGCATGTTTTAAGAATTCGCAAAAAATCGTGCATCCACATTCGCGTATTTGGATATACATATATATATAGGCCTGTGTTTATCCTGATCGTACCCAGTATAGTTAAATTATGTCACTGTTGTCATTTTTTATTTCTATTTGTTGAAGAATGACTCAATTAATTAACCATACTAAATTCTTCATTATTATTCGAATAAACTCTTAAATGTTTAGGCCGGCATTACAAATTGAAACACCAAGTTTGGAATCCAACAGTATTTCTACTCAAACTACATTGAAAATGGACTTATGTATTCTCGTTTAAATATTTTCACTAGATTCGTATAGTATTCTACTGAGATTCCTTTGGGGGTTTCTTGACGTTGCTATTCTCTTTACAAGTTCCAATATATTGATTTAGTTTGTGTTAATTCATCTATCGGCTAAGAGTAAATATTCGAATCAAAATGTTTTCTTCTTGCTTAATCTAAGTTTCTTAAATCCAAAACCACTTTAACCTATTGTCCACTAATTTTAATTTTAGCGCGTTTAATTTATTCACGTTATTTATTTTAACCAATTGCTTTATTATTTTAACTCATACAAAACATAACGTCAATTCTAATCAATTACATCTATTTGACCCGGTTTGATTTTTGTTTGCAAATTCGAAAGTTTTTAAATATTAAAATTAGTCAATCGTTTATCAAAATCCGATTTTAATCTTAACTCCCTTTATTATTCCACGTTTTTAGTCGCAATTTCATTTTAATTAGAAGCTTCGGTTCTAGTCCCTTAATTTACTAATATTTGATTTAATTCATTAGTGGATGAGAACGTTTCGTTGCAACAATTTGAGCTATTCCCCACTTTCCGTACCTTCATTTTGACCTTAAGGTATTGATCGTGTTTATATTATATTTAAGAGTGCCCACTGGACTACTCGGTGTTTCGAATTTTAGCCGTATGTAGAATTCATTTCAGGTCGATTTTTTGGCGTTGGGTGAAAGAAGGACGAGCCAAAAGACTCATTCTTAGATCTCTCTTCACCACTATAAGTTATCATTTTACGTTAGATTCACCGTTTACCAATGGCGAAATCTTACGGTCACAGCTCATTTGCAGATGAACTGCGCTTACGCGGAGCCGTTGATTGTGTATAGTTACTTTCTTGCAAGATGTGTTGGCTGTGGGCCGGAAAATTTTCAACATGATCTTTAGATATGATATAATAAAACAGTATACCTGTCCGAATACATATAATTTATTATCCACAATTGTTACATTTATAGGCATATTTGGCAATAGTTGCATTCATAAGCACATTTATAAGCATATTCATCAAACCTTATTCACTTCGTCTAACGTGAATCCTCGTATAAAATTGGTTCTAAAAAGGAATTTCTCTCACACAAGCTCCCTGTATCACACAAAAGCACTTCTATTCTAGAATATTTTTGCTAGTGAAAAACAGTTAGAGCTTTTCACAAGGAAAAAGTGATTGAAATTATGAAAAAATGAATCAGTATATATATATATATATACATATTCTGTGACCCTAACCTTGCGTGTTCTATTTGATGCATTAAAACAAAATTTGACCTTGATTTTACTTGCAATATCTAATTTTAATTTTGTTATTTTCTTGCATTAAATAGATAATTTATTTTATTTATATTTTAGTTGAGTATTTCCAATAAGAAATATTTTATTTTTAACCAGTTTTATTCGTTAAAATGCTGGTTTTCTACATTAGTCTATTTTCGGTCAAATTATCCAGTTATCTTGTTATTTTTGTGTTAATTTCGTACTGATCTTGGTGCATATCTGTTATTATTTTAATTTACTTTTATGTTTTTATATTATATTTAATTGCATTTTCCTCATAGTTTAGAGTTGTTTATTTGGTGTTAATAGATCTGATTTTAAATCTGCGTTGCTGTGTTTGCGTGCTATTTCCGATCCATTTAAACAAATCTTTGTATTGCCATAACAAAATCAAAGATTGAACAACTGTTGGGTTATTGAATATCTATCATGTGTAGCAAAACTGGTCTCAAATATATGTGGTCTACGAGTTATCATCTTTGTACGTATAGGCTGGGATACTATTTATAACTTTGAAGTATCCAACATTGTAAAACATATACGCTAGAATTGTTTAGGCTTGTCAACATTATTATCTGTGTCCATAATATATTCTATAATGTTAATTCTTTATTTTAATATCAACATTCTAATTTTTTGGAAATCTTGCCCAGTACCACCTTCTGAATCAAATGGTTTGAATTTGCTTTATTGCCTCTCTTTCGCCTTTTAGCACTCTTCAGTTTATCTCCTGTCATGCTGGCAGTGGACAAATAATATTTTATTATTTATCTTGAAACATGTTAAATTATATGTATTGATCAACCAATTATTATTTATATTGTCTAAATTATCACTTACGGACCTGTCTCCAAGCGTGTCTTAATAATAACAATATCGACGAACTCCAACGACGTAAAACTTTATTGATTATCATTATTGATTATAGCGATGGTATTTATTTGAACACACTTACACTACCTTTGGTACTTATAACAACCCTTTTTGGAGGAATAGAACAATAATAATACTTTTATGACACGAAAATCTGACTATTGCTGGCAATCTGTTTTGGTTGCCTTTTACTTCTCACATTCATAAATTGATGGAATTTTAGATGGTCTCAAATCGTATTAAGATGTATATGAATAATTCTTTCGAGATCCATACATTAGGGAGCATTATTATAAATGGAATAATATCCGGAGCGCAGATAAAGCTCATCCATTTTTCCAACCAGAATTAATTTTTCTAAATAAAAATTAAAAAGCATGATTCAAAATTTACTATAAGCAGTAAGAATATTCAGTTATTGTATTTTGTAAACTATTAAAAGTCTAGTATTTACAGTTATAGGAAAAGATATATATAGTGTACTGCATCTAACTTCTTAATCATGCTCATGTTTTGTATATTTAGGTGTTTAATTAACTTATAAGCTTTTTTGTTTTAAATACATTCAATTCATTTACAGATAACATTTAACAAAATAATATGAATTTTGATGAAATATAATAACCTGCTAATTATAATAACATTTATCAAAATCTAAAATAATTTAGTAAATAATATTTATTATATTTTGACATTTTATTTTAGTTTTATCAATAGTTCGCAGAGTAATTTTAAGTCTGTGATATTTTTGATTTATATATTTCAAATCCGAAAAAAACTAATGATATGTTTTGCTTAATTTATCAGTTATTCAAAGAAATTGTTCAGTTGCTGATATGAGAAACAGTCTCAATTATATAAACATGGATATTTTTCATAATACATGAAAGTTATTCATTTTATTCAGATTTTGACTAAAACAGGTGTATGGTTTATATATTAGCTAGATCATGAGTGGACAAACTGGAATTAGTCATGTCAGCTATAATGTTTAATTTCAAAATAATGTTTCAATGTCTGCTAAATTTTTAGTACATATTTCAAAGTAAAAATTTTGAAATTAACCTAGTAAATAATTTGAAACTGTTTGCGACCGACTGTTTTCCCAACCCTGAGCTAGATGATATAATATGTTAACATCATGCCTCATTTCCAAAATGGGTTTTGCTACCAATGTGCTAGTACTGAAATACATTTGATATAGGTGATTGATATGAAAAAAATTTATATATTTCTGTTGGGCCAATACAAGGATTTGTTTAAATGGATCGGAAATAGCACGCAAACACAGCAACGCAGATCTAAAATCAGATCTATTAACACCAAATAAACAACTCTAAACTATGAGGAAAATGCAATTAAATATAATATAAAAACATAAAAGTAAATTAAAATAATAACAGATATGCACCAAGATCAGTACGAAATTAACACAAAAATAACAAGATAACCGGATAATTTGACCGAAAATAGATCAATTTATAAAACCAGCATTTTAATGGAAAAAGCTGGTTAAAAATAAAATATTTCTTATTGGAAATACTCAACTAAAATATAAATAAAATAAATTATCTATTTAATGCAAGAAAATAACAAAATTAAAATTAGATATTGCAAGTAAAATCAAGGTCAAATTTTGTTTTAATGCATCAAATAGAACACGCAAGGTTAGGGTCACAAAATAGGTATAAATACCGATTCATTTTTACAGAAAATTACTCACTTTTCCTTGTGAAACTGTTTTTCTAAAAAAAAGTTACAAACGCTTTTTCTTTGAAAAATATCTTTGCACTGTGAAACATTTACGGGAAGCAGAACGCTCAAGAATTTTATAATCAACTTACACGATACGTACTCAAGCAAACTACAAGTAAGTCCCTGCTTGGACGTGTCCTCTACAAGTATGATGTGTATGAATGAAAATGTGTTAATTATGTCAATTATATGATTCAAACGAATTAGGTTTCATTTTAGTTTTGTCGAAATTTTCCGGCCTACAGCCAGCACATATCGCAAGTAAATAAAATCAGACATACTATCAGATTGTGTAAGAGCAGTTCCTCCGCCTAAAATCTGTGCTCGTGAAGATCCAGTCATGAGTAACGACGGATTCTAAACGTCAATAATTCTTCCCTATAGGGGCGTTGGTTAGATCGGGGGTAGTCTTTTGGCTGCTCCACTTTCTTCCTTCGCCCGAAAATTCGACCCAAAATCATACCAGGCACATCGGCTTAAAATCATCAACACCGAGTAGCTCAGTGGGCTCTCTTAAATCATAACATGAACACAATTTCAACCCTAAGATCAACATTAGGTAAATGGGTGAGCGGGAAGGGTGGGAAATCTTTGCAACGAATCTTAAGAAATATAAATAAATAATAAGAATAATGAATATTAAATGAAAAATGCGATTCCAGTAACTACAATTGACAATAAATCAAAAGAGGATAATTAAACCTAAGGTCAACTTATGCCACGGAATTTAATAATTTTTGATCAATAACTATGGTAGTTAGCGAAACTCCGAACTCATATGGATAGATAGATATGTGTTCATCCACTAAGAATAGTTAGTTCTGAGTACAAAATAATTAGGAATGGATACTAATCAGGTAATTAAATAAGTAAGAATTGGTAATAACCAGGTAGTTACGACGGATAAACTCTAGGATAAACCATAATAACGACTAGACTTCACTCCATGAGGTAGAGGATGTAAAAACAAGATATAGTATTCCGAAATTAAACCATTAAAAATAATAATTTATAATAATAAAAAGCCCGTAACAACATAGAAATTTTATTCATGCTTGAAAAAACCTGATAAGTCCAATATCGACTGAGAACCGTACGAAAACCTCCTTAAATAATATGGGTAATGACATTGATGAGGATGACCCTGCAATTGTCAGTTTACAAGTACCCCAACGAATGGTAGTTAAGCTATATCCATGTGGAAAGTTTAAAAAAATCAAGCACCAACACCGTAACATTAAGAATCCATGTAAGACATAACGGCCGATTCAAAATAAAAACTGGCACATTTCGAAACCGAGAACGGATCAATTAATAGTCTTCAGAAACAGTTAAGATTGTAGTTAATCTCGTCAACCGAACTTAATAAGATGATTTCCTTATGCGTTTTCGCTATCGCACACGAATAGCTTTTGAAACAAGGTCTACTAGAACCCCGATAAATCTCCAATTCAACAATAGACCCAAACGCTGAACCCCCCCCCCCAACCACCAGAAGACACGTCCTGAAATAGTGAGTAGAAAATCTCCACCAGTTGAACAAAAATTGAGATTACCCATCAGCAGTAATCAGTCAAGTACATAGGTAGAACCCAACTCGAAGCATCCATCACCTGGTATACGAACAATATTGAAAACTGAGGTCACCAATTGGTATAAGAAAAGGCCATGATTACTGTGAAACATCTACAGCTACACTGAACTTTTGTCACGTTTAATATTGAATAATGCTTACAGACTAGTTGTTACTTCAGAATTCAGGTGGGAATTCAGCCAACAATAATCAATAAAATAGATAGACGTGGGCCTCGAGAATCAAGCCAGTCACCAACCTACTAACAAATAACATTTACATAACAAATATGAGAAATGCGCGAACCTCCCCCACATAAGATTAAAAAACTAACCGATCGAAAATAAAAATTTTCGCGTCGGATTTTGTTAAATAAACTGGTGAAGTAATTCTCAGAATTAGTTGTTACACCCCGCCACTATAAATAAAGTGAACATCACTGATCATTTATTCAGTCTGAATTATGAAAATACCGGATACCAATAAACCAACTTCGATTAAGAAATCGAGAGGACGAACCATGGGCGCAGAGGCCAGTTAATGCGGACACTCCACGACTTTCCGACAACCGACATGATAATACCTCAATCCTCCCAGAAGAAACTGAGGCTCAACCGCGAGGAACCGAAGCCTGGCACAACGAAGACAGGGTGGCTATTTGAGTAGTTCTCAAAATGGCGACACAATACCGACAGTCCTGGTGGGACGCGGGTTAAAGTCTCTCCACGTTGAGAGATGATTGTTGGCAGATCAGAGAAGGCTCAAGGCAAGACAAAATCGAGAATATCAGCCTCGCCATCAAGCGCGAACCTGGCCGAAACCCTGCTCGAGAGGCTCGAAAGCGTGTGGAATTTTCTTTGTATCGCCTGGAGGAGCTTGTACGAAGGTTCCAGTGGAGAGTTAGAATGGACCAAAGACGACTGGAATGAATCAATGCTGCTATTGCCTCAGGGGAAATACCCAGTACGGATGGTTACGCTCCGGATTATGGCGTATCATTTGAGTTAAAGGATCCAGCGCTCACACGGATGCGAGCGCCAACCAACATAATCCTTCAAGCCAAATTGTTTAATGGATCGATGCGACACCGGAACAGGAGAGACGAACACTCCTATCAATGCCAACACCCAATGAGAAAGGAGCAGAATCAATGTGTGAGACCACTCCAAGACAGAAGATCAGGAAATCCCTATTAATGATAAGTTCAAAAACTCTGATAAATTAGTGTTGATAATTAATAAATGTTAGCTTAGTTAAATAAATTCGTTGTGTTGTAACTCATTTCTATAAAACCAATTTCTTTGGTGAAGTCCGCTAAATATTCTTTAGCTTAATTAAAGTTAACCATTTCGTTGTGAGTCATAGACACAGAATATCAATAACGAAGAACGTTGATCATAATTTAAGTTGAAAGTAAAATCCACAATTTAATCAATAGAGACCGCAATTTTTACGCAAATCATTTCGTATTCCGATGACACTATCACCCTATAGAATGTTCAACAATAGTAGAAAACGATTACGCCACCTCTTCTCATCGTGCAATATTATATTTCATGATTGTTTTCCCATCAGATATGAACGCCATCCATGTCATCAATCAGGAAATAACACGAATAAGAAAAGTAAATACGGATCTCCACCAGCAGTTGTTACAAATCAGCAAGGAATGCCAAAAAATCAAATCAATCTGGATCGAACCGGGACTCGTGAAAAAATTATATCAGAAGGTGAACGCAGCTGAACGCAGAAGGCAGGAGGAGCGACAATTAGTGCAAGCGTTACGCACTCAAATATGCGAATTGGAGGTAGCGTTAACTGCTAGTCAGGAGGGCAACGCAGTTACCTACCCGCTGGTTTTCGCCCCAGCTCAATTGACTTACTTCGAACAAGGAAATTCCAACCAGAGGGTCAAGAACAACCGACCCCACGCGCGTCCTCGGGTAAAAAAAAACCCAATGGAAATCTCGAAAAAGAATAAATGACCTGGATAAATGCTATGATTAACTAATGATAGTAAATTTGTTATGATGTAAAATAAATGATTTGTCCAGACATCTAATAATTATTGTTTTTCCATTTTGTTTTTAGTAAGTGATGAAGATCCAGTACACTGAGAAACGCAGAAAATATATAGTTCAAATGTTAGGGACCGAAAAGTATAAGTCGAGCACATACCTTCTAACGGTAGCTCATTGAACCCAACTGAAAGCCGGGCCTTAGCAGTTTTAGAAATAAAGCTCCCCTTTGGCGGTCTCAGAACCATTGGTTACATTACCTACGTTGCTTAGCAACGGGTAACCAGTGGAGGGTCGAAAGATTATATATCATTGGTTCAAGATCAGAAATCCAAGAACCCCACATTTCATTCATTGTTATTTATTTTAATTAAGGCACATTTAAAAATTGAAATCATGTATGTTTCATCACTTCTTTTATGAGATCTGGTCATTTTCAGTGTGAATCTATATTGATATTTCATTTAATTATTTCAGTCTCACAAAATAAATGTTTTGCAAGTAATTTCCAGCCAACTTATTTAAAAATTTATTTCAGGCAGTTTCATAGTCTGAACATATGTCACAAAGAAAGTTTTCAGTTAAATTGTTATATTATTGTTTTTAAATTAACATTGTCCAATCAGATTATTGCACCCGAAATCCAATTTCTTTGTTTTTGAATTGAAAATAATATTTTTGTACTCAGTTTTTGTGATGATGTTGAGTGTGATCGTCGTGATTGTTCCGACATATTACGTTGCGCTAGTTTATGCAATCATATATGATTTGCATCAAATAAACTTATTCACTTTGTGAATTTGAATGGATTTACAGTTTTACTATGTTTTTATAATTATTAATATCATTATTGATCATTAAAATGAGTTTTAAGTGTAATTTTGATATTCAAATATTCTATTTCATTTTTGAAATCAGAGAAAATGCAGAATAAATATGAGTAAGTTATCAATTAATGTAAACTAGGTGTAATGTGATATAAAATATATTTAATTCGGTTATAGTTAAGATTAATAATAATATTGTGAGAATTATAATACTAAATTTGCGAATAATAAAAATAATAATAATAATATTATAAGAATTTTTTTTGTTTTTCACCTCTGATTTCTTTATAAGGGACATAATATTTTCTTCAAAATCTGATTAATAGTCAAATTTTGTAGAAAATATAATAATAATAATAAAATAAATACAAAACTATAACTTTATAATTATTAGTAGTGTAAAATCCAGCAATGAGAGCCTTTGAGTCCTTTCTCCTGAAGGTAGTCGTAATCATGGTTGAAATTATGAATGATATTATTATTATTTTGATCCTTCACCCGATACTAATCGTTGTAAGGGTGAAAATATTATTATTATTAATTTAAAAATTTGTGAAAGATATTTTTTTAATTTTAAATTAGATAAACAAAAAATCCGAAGTTAGTCCTAATTAGGGTAGGGCACGTCTCTAATCGCTGGATTTTACACTACGACTTATTCATCTAATGCTTGAGATGATAGTTGAGGAAGATATTTAATTTCTTAGGGTAATTGATGAAATCTGACGAAATCTGAAGAAATCTGAGGAAATTTGATGAAATCTGATGAAATGAGAAAAATTAAGAAAATTGAGGGATATTCAATTTCTTATGTTTGAGATGTTGTTATTTGAATAAATTTTTCTTAACATAAATGTTTTTCGTCCTAAAATTTTTTTTATACCTAAAATTTTTTCATCATGAAATTTTTTATCCTCTAGAAAGTAGTTGAATAAAATGAATAAAAAATGCTCGAGATATTTATCGTGGAAACTAGTGCTCGAGATAATTACCATGCTCGATGAATATTTTTCTTAACCTAAAGTTTTTTGTGCTCAAGAAAGTAGTTGATGAAAATTAATAAATAATGCTTGAGATATTAATTGATGGGTAAGACGTGTTAGTTGAGGAAATTATGCTCGAGATAGTTATCGTGCTCGATGGATTTTTTCTTAACCCGAAATTTTTAAATCCATAAAAAATGAATAAATTATGGAAAATTGACAAGTTTCGATAATTCTAGGTTTACAAATCCTATATAATTGAACTTATCGAACTTGATGGTTGATTTTTTTTAAATGCATTGCTGCACAACTTCAGAGAAGATTTTAATTCTCTTAAATCCTATTTTTGAGGCAACTGTTTTGAATCTTTCTTTACTGGAAACTATTTCTATTTCCTGGTGATTCCTTACATTCTCTAAAGTCTTTCCATAGAAGGAGTTGTTCATTAATTTATATAGGAAATCTCCAAACTTATTTCTAACAGCTTTTGATTCTAATCTTTTCTTAATATTGAAATCAATATTTGATTTCAATCATTTAGATTTCCTATAAATTTTTAACTCAGTTTTATTTTGATTGCTGAATTTATTGATCCCATTTATATTAATAAGGAAATGAATTTCTTCAAGATTTAATTCAGACTTGTGTTTCTTATATTGTCCTGGTCAATTAGAAAACAATTATTACCTAATATTCTTTTTGATTTCTTGGATTTTAATAAAGATGAAATGGAATCATCTCTAATTATTTTCCCTACAATCATATATTTAAATTTCTCCATTTTTTCATTAGTTGTATATAATTCCTCTTTTAATTTTTTATTTCACTTTCTAATTTGATGATTTCTTCTGATTTCTGAAAATTGAGGAATATATGTCCTGATTCATTAAGGAAATTAGCTTCGACTGTTTCTAAAATTTGAGATCGATTTACTGCAAATGTTCCTCCGGCTATATTAACTATAACCATTTATTAAACAAAGAATTTCTTCAAAATTCATATTATTATTTTCTAATGAATTTAGAACATAAATAAATAATTGTCCACAAATACTAGTTCGAGGATCTTGGACTTGTTTGGTATTATATATATCTGATCATCACCAAAATATTGAGACATTTCACGAACAGGAATAATTCCATATGAATCAAAATATATATGATGTTTCTTAGAGCATAAGATCCAATGACTTCCTGATTCATAAGTAGTTTGTGAATTGAAAATAATATTATCTTTATCTAAATAATTCTTGATTTCACCACTCATGATTACTTTAAAATCCTTCGATTTATAATAATGTAAAATATCTGGATAATAAAAATTCGTAGTTGTTTCATTTCCCCATTTCTTTAAAAAACATCTATAAATCTCCATTTTATACTTGACGTAAATTTAAACCGAATAAAATAGTTTCTTTATTGAAATCAAGAGTATTATTATTTTGATCAATAATTCTGAAATTAATATTTGAAATGGTTTTAATTTTTATTATAGGAACATAAATAGGTAAAGAAACTTTTTGAATAATTCTATATATATGAGGAACAGCTCCATAAGGTAGACTATATACTATAGACTATATCTTGTTTCCCATCTTAATATGTTCTTTCAATTAAATCACAAAGAAGATTTATAGATGTAATGCTCGTGATATTTATATTATTTTCACCAGAACAAGTTGTGGAATATTCTCGTTTTGTAAATCCTAGAAAATCATTTAATTTACCCACGAATATAAAAGAATATCCCTCTTTGATTTTTATAAAAACTTTAGCTGTAGGTAAATCAACTTTGAATTCAATTGGACTTTCTTCTTTATTTTGAATCTTGAGATGTTTTTTAATTAATTTCGTCATTGTTGTAAATAAAACATCAAGCTCATATGCTCCAGAAGGAATTTTCATTAAAACAATAAAATTATCAGGTCCTTTAACTCCAAATTCATTATTTAAAAATGTTATATTAAAAATAATATTGTAGACGGAAAACCAAACCAATCCCATTTCATAATTATATTCTAAATTTAATTCAAGAGGAATAGGAAATGATGTTGTAAAATATGAGGTGGTGGAATTAAATTTTAAATATGTTGAATATTTTTTTGATAAAATATTTGCTAGTGTTTCGAATTGTTGTTCAATTTTTATTAGGAAACATTAATCATCTTACCATTTTCAATTGTATCTGTACTTTTTTCTCAACTAAAATAACACAATAACATTTCCCTTTGAAATCATTATGTTTTTTATATCTATTGTGCTGGGCACTGATGGGTCCTTAAAAAAGTTTTGAACTGCCTAAGGGTTATCACCCCCACCTAGCGCCTGCATAAGAATTTGAACTGCTAGTCACCCGTCATAAATGACGTTGGTACTGTGAACTAGTGGGTGGAAGGTTAGCAAAAGGTGAGCTCCTTCTCAAGAACTGCTAATGCCCTAACCTTCCTCGGGTCCATGAGCTGTCATAGAAGACTTCATGCTCTTACTTAATTGGTCCTCCTTTCATCTGTCTATTTACTAATTTATCTAATCATTAGATCACTCTGTTTCTCCATATTCAACCACTCTAATCATATCTACCTGTCAATAACAAACAAATTTAATAACAAGTTATCAATTTATATTATAATCGATAAATAATTAACATATATGGATAACATAAGTAATAAATAATTAACATCTACAAATTTAATTCAGTTAAATTCAGTTAAATGCAAAATTTCGCCATCAAAACCCATTGGCGTCCAAGATGTGCCCCAACAGGCGTGCACGATTTACTCTGGCCTGTCGCTCCCTTTCTCTTTTGTTGGGCCGGTTCTTTCTGCGGTTCCTCTTCGGCAATCCTTCCGGTGTAGGTGATGGACCTGTTATCATCTGCCCAATGCCAGTGTCTTCACCTGTGGCATTTCTTAGCACTATCGCCTGCTGTTCTTCGGATAGGTGAACCCCACTCTGCAGGAGGCCTGTCCGGATGTTGTCTCTCAACTTCCACTCTTCTACCTGTTTCCCTAGCTCCTGGGCCTTCTGTTCGGCCGACCGCAGGGCTTCGTCCTTCTGAGCTAATTGATTCTTCAGTGTGTCGATCTCTTCTTTCAGCTTGATTGCCTTCTCGGGGCGGAGCCATGTCTGCTCCATGTAGCGACACTTCCTTACCATGGCCTCTGCCCTCTGCGTTTGTGTTACTGCGGTTTGGTGGTAACCGGCTATATCCCTTCGGAATTGTTCCAGAGTTTTCTTGTGAGAGTCCACTAAACAAAATTCATTCTTAACTTCATGTCTATTATTCTCTATGTACAATAAGTATTAATATATCAATATATGGTAATCATTTTAAATAAAACAAACACTTGTCATCTGGATGGGGAAAGGATGGGCATGTCCTTTTCTACTTAGATATCTTAAAGGAATCTACTAGTGTTTTATGATCGATTCATTATAACAGGCATTAGCAACCCTAACATTGACAATACCTGTGATAACCAAGGGTAGTTACATAATTCACTACATTATCAACATTATAATAACATTATGAAGTTTGTATTTTCCTATTTTAAAATTAATTTACCAAATTAAAATTTTATTGAATTCAAATTTAGAAATTCTAAATTTAATTACTCTAAAATGATTTACAAAAATTTTATTGTAAAATACTAATTAAAATTTTATTTCTCTAACAATTTAGATTTTATTATCTTGTTTTGTTACATTCTAGTAATTCACTCTTTGCCATAGCAACGAGTCAACAATCGGTAAGTTTTCAAGGTTACAATTTTGTATTTCCTTTTAGATAATCATTTTAGGTATTTCAGGAATTCTACGGACCTCTACGACCTCCGCGGCTGTTTCTATTTCGTCGACATATTCGGTAAGGCATACTTATTCCTTTTTACTCCTTTTCTAACTTTAAATTGTAGAGATTCGCGGCTTATTGTACCTCGCCAATTTTGGAAATTTTATCCCGATTATGGGAATTTTTATTGATATTTGCTTTTTCTTTTTTAAATAAAACTTTTGTAAGTGTTTAATTTTAATTATAATCATAATATTAACATATTAATAATAGTAATAATAGTAACTTAATGATAGTAATAATATTTTAGTAATAATAATAATAAGCATGATATAATTAATAATAATAATATTCATAATGAAAATATTAAAATGATTAATATGAACTTCATAATATTACCAAGGTTAATAATAACGGTAATAATTAATGAAAATGTCAGAGGTATATCTAATGTAATTAATAAGCTATCCTTATGAATGCTACTATATAGCTCTGGTAATAATGATAATGTATTAATAATATTAATAATAATAATAATAATAATAATAATAATAATAATAATAATAATAATAATATTTTGGTGATATTAATAGTAATATCAAATTAATAATATTAATTATTAGGAGGTTCATCCTGTAAAACATTAAAATCAGTTTTTGTTTCCATAAATTTTATTTCAATAAATATCAAAATCAAAATTGATTCTTTAATCTTTCTTATTTAAACAAATTTTCTACGAAGATATTTTTAATTAAAATATCTTCTTATTTTGTTTTTTTTAAAAATTAATCTAAATTTTTTAATTTTTAAAATTTTCAATTTAAAAATTTCTTCATCATAAAACTTCCTCATATCCCCCTTCTTAAGAAATTTTTAAGTTTTTCCACATTTCTTTCGATCCTTTTTCCATCTTCATTTCTTAAGATGTATCGTCTGTCATGCACTTTCTCTATCACTTTGTACGGACCTTCATACCTGTCCTGGCCTTTGTGCCGTGTTTCTACTTTTACTAATACTTCTTCTCCTACATTGAATTTTCTCCTTGTTTGTTCTTCTAGTTCTTCCTTTATCGGTATTTCTTTGGACCCGTACCATTTTTCCCTGCTAATCTTTTTTCCAAAAACTATCTCTGCCGGGCTTTTCCCTGTCGTTTTTTGTTTGGTTGCATTTAAAGTGAATTCGACTTCTGGTAATATCTCTGCCCAATCCGTCTTCTTTCTATCCTGTAAAGTAGCATTTATCAAATCCCGTATTGTCCTGAATTGTCTTTCTATCTGACCGTTTGTTTGGTGATGGTATGGACTCGAAAAACATAATTTAATATCTAGCATCTTTGTGAATTCTCTCATCATTCCTGATTCAAACGCCTTTCCGCAGTCAACTCTTATCTCTTTTGGGCATCCAAATCTTAAAATCCACTTTTCTAAAATCGTTTTCTTTAATGTTTCTTCGTCTTGTTTTGTTATCGCTGTCAAGACTTGATACTTACTATACTGATCTATTATGCCCAATATATACTTCTTACGTCCTTTTGTTTCTGCCAACGGTCCACATATATCTACGAATATAATTTCGAACATTTCCTTCGAATCTTGTCTTTTTACTGGTTCTTTCGTTGTTATTGTTAAAGCCTTGGTTTTTTGACAAATCTCACAACTTCGAACAATCTCCTGAATCTTACTCCACAGGTGTTTTCCAACATATCTATCTTTCATATAATCGGCTATCTTCTCGACTCCAGCATGACACAATAGTCTATGTATTTCCTTTATTGTTTCTTGTAACTCATTTTCAGGTATCATCGTTTTCTTTCGTACTTCTTCTATAATTCCATGTTGGATGTTGCTTCTTCCCTCTTCTCTGATCGAGTCTAGTAATCTTGTTTTTATCTTTCCTTTCTTAGCTTCTTCGTGGGCCATTTGACATTGAACACAAGTGTCACATTTAGTTCTCGACACCATGTCTGCATTTTGGTGATTAATACCCTTTCTGTATTCTACTCTTATATCTAAACTGCTTAAATAATTGATCCATGTTTGGAATTATGAAGTAATCTGCTTCTTGGTTGTCATCATAAACGTGATTGCCTTGTGGTCTGTCCTGAGCGTGAATCTTCTTCCGTAGAGATAGTGCTTAAAATGAATGCAAAAATAATATACCGCCAATAGTTCCTTTCTTGTAATACAATATCCTTTCTCGTGGCTCGTCATCGAGTGTGATCCATACGCAATTACTCTTTCCTTTCCATCTTTATCTCTTTGTGAAAGTACTGCTCCAATGGTATCGAAACTAGCGTCGGTATCTAAAATGAACTCTTTTTTCAGATCCGGAAAACATAAGATTGGCGCCGTCGTGAGTGCTAATTTCAATCCCTCAAACACGCTATTCGTTCCTTCACTCCATTCTAATTTTTTGTTACTTGGTCCGCTACATAATTGTTCTAACATCCTTGCCTTCTTTGCATAATCACTGATGAATCTTCTATAATAATTGCAAATACCTAAAAAGCTTCGGAGTTTCTTTACGCAGTTAGGCTTCCCAAAGTTCTGTATGGCCTGAATTTTAGATGGATCTGTCTGTACTCCTTCCTTGCTGATTATGTGTCCTAAGAATCTGATTTCTTCCTTTATTATTTGGCATTTTTCTGGATTAATCCTTAGGCCTGCTTCCTCAATCGCCTTTAACACTTCTCCGAGTATTGTATAGTGTTTCTCTTTACTGCTTGAATAAATCAAGATGTCGTCCAAATACACCATTGCTCCATTTATATTGCCTAATACTTTTGTCATCATTTCTTGGAACGTACCTGGTGCTGCTGCAATTCCAAACGGCATTCTGTTGAAACAATATTGTCCGTTCTTTGTTGAGAAAGCTGTTTTCTCCTGTGATTCTTCTTCTAGTTCCACTTGGTAATATGCATTACCTAGATCGATTGAGCTGAAAAAGACGGATCCTCCTAACAAATCCAACATCTCGTCTATGTTTGGCATTGGAAATGCCTGCCTCTCTGTTACCGCGTTCAGCTGTCTAAAGTCCAAGCATAGTCTAATATCCTTTTTCTCTTTTTTCCATACACATATTAGCGGTGTATTCCATGGAGAGTTACATTTCCGTATAATTCCATTTTCGTACAAATTTTGTATTGCTTCTTCAATCTTTGATTCCAAATTTAGTGGTTGGCGATATGGTTTTATGTTTATCGGCTCACCTCTTGTAACTATCTTGTGTTTTACCAAATGTGTGCGACCCACATCCCATTTATCTGCCATAAACACGTTTCCACTGTTTGTTATAATTTCCTTTAATTTGCTATCTTCATTGATCTTTAACTGCTCCAACGCTCGTATCAATCGTTCTTCCTCCTTTATTTTTCTGCCAAATTTTGCTTCAATGTTACAAATATAGTTCTTGTCTTTTTCACTAGCCTCGATATCTTTAATTTTTAACAGTCTAAATCCAAATGTTTCTTGTAATTCGATTCCTCCAATCACGTCTGGTGTCACTTTCTCCGCCACAATGAATATAACTTCCTTCGAAACATTTCCAATGGTTACTTGCACCTTCGTTTTTCCTATTGTCTCGATCGTACTCTCGTTTGCGCATCGTAACTTATCGTCACTTTTCGTCAATTGTTGTCCTCGTAGCTTGTTGAAACAGTTCACACTCATTACATTGATTCTTGCCCCAGTGTCTAATAAACAGTCGAAATTTTCCCCATTCATCCTTACTGTTATACTAGGCCTTCCTTGCATTCTGTTATACAAAATTTCAACAACCTGCTCCGTTTCGATGGTTCCAATTCTCTCCACTTCCTCTTCAAACATTTCTCTCTTTAGGAACCTGTATACTTTCTCGCTTACCCTTCCAACATTCTCCCACTTTTCTGCCCCTTGAGGATATCCCATCAAATTTTCTGTTAGAATATGGCTCCAACCAACTCCTCTACTGGTGGAGCCCTGTTGTTTGGGAACGTCTTCCTAAAATTATCTTCATTTGTCTCTACACACGATTCCCTTTCTTCTTCTTCCTCGATACCATTTATTCGACTGTATCTGTTTCCCGTGAATCTTTGTCTCTCCGTCGCTTGCCCGTACCTCATCTTTGTATAACACTCCTCGGATCTATGACCATTTCTGCTACATCTTTCACAGCGTATTTCCTGACACAATCTTCTTATATGACCTTCTTTCCCACACCCAAAACATCTTGGAGCTTTTTTATCTGGACAGTTTCTACTTATATGCCCGCTTCTATGACATGTCCAGCATTCTATTTTACCTTTTATTGGACAATCAATTTTCGTGTGTCCTATTTTGTGGCATAACCAGCATCCTGGCATTTCTCTTCGGATACTTTCTTCTCTCTGTTTTTTCTTCTTGTATTGTACTCTTCCCTGTGGTTCCTGATAGACCACTCTGGCGTAACTTTTCATACTGTTTATCTGCTCTCTTTGCTTTTCTACTTTGTCCATCAGAGTTAGTGTTTCCTTTATTTCTTCTGTGCTTTTTATCTTCCGTAGTATCACTTCTTTCTCAACTTCTTTATTCTCCGCACATACTATTAACATCCTTGCTGTTAATTTCTCTTTGGTAAATTCTTTATTTTCGAACAACCTATCAACAAGGTCCTCCACCATTTTAAAATACGTTTCTATTTCTTCACCCTTCCGCTTGTAATTCAACAAGTTTTGTAGATCCTTTAAAACATCTCTTTCACGATCGAATGCCAATCGCAACCTAGCCTGGAATCCTTCGGCTTTTTTCAGTGTTTTGGCGTACACTTCCAGGAGATCCTCATCAATCATGCAAGATGTTAATCTTTCCTGGTCTTTCTTCTGCGTGATTCCCTTGGCGTCGAAATAAATTTCGCATCTTTTAATGAACTTTTCCAAATCGTCCCCTTGGCAGAATACCTTTGGTAGCAATCTTTCGGTGATTGCGTCCGTGTTTACCGCTGCCACCATATTAGGAGGTTCATCCTGTAAAACATTAAAATCAGTTTTTGTTTCCATAAATTTTATTTCAATAAATATCAAAATCAAAATTGATTCTTTAATCTTTCTTATTTAAACAAATTTTCTACGAAGATATTTTTAATTAAAATATCTTCTTATTTTGTTTTTTTTAAAAATTAATCTAAACTTTTTAATTTTTAAAATTTTCAATTTAAAAATTTCTTCATCATAAAACTTCCTCATATTAATGATAATAATAATAATACTACTACTACTAATAATAATAATAATAATAATAATAATAATAATAATAATAATAATATCCGATTAGTTCTAGGGATACTGGTTTATCCTCAATGATATTGTGTAACGATATTAATGATACTATATAGTTATAACAATACTATACTAATAATATTAATAATAATAATAATATTTTAATAATAATAATAATATTTTAATAATAATAATAATAATATTTTAATAATAATTAATAATAAAAATATTTTAATAATAGTAATACTGATATTAACAATAATATTAGTGTGAAAAACAAGGATAATAGTAATAAAATTTATATTAATAACATCAGAATTATGAATAAAGTAATATTAATGGTACTATATGGAATTTTCGGTAATAATAGTATGGTGCTCATAATGCTTATAATAATGTTAACAATATTAATAATCGTTTAGGGTCAATATTAATAATGTTAAAAATAATGAAAACTTGGAATAATAATTCAAAACAATTAACGAAAATCCACAATATGAATAACGACAATAACACCAGAAAAATAATAATTTTAACAATAATAATATCCAAATAAAATGATAAAATTAATAATGAAATGTTTAGTATTAATAATAAATTTACAAGTATAATAGTCACTTCAATAGTTGTTTTAAGGTCATGGAGTCGTGGATTTAATTTTATGAACTGAGCGAAAAGTTGAAATTTAAGTACTACGATAACGTAAAGTCTTTGGTAACATTCAAAAATCGATTTCGCATGTAGATTTGATACGAAAATGTGATCTATGGCCGATTTAACTTCCTAATGTGGTTAGTCGCGAATTTTAGTGAGCTGTGTCATACATTTGTGCTAAAATAACATTGTTGTTTACAAAAAAAATAAAATGTATTCTTTCTGACTCTTCTATAAACTAGTCGGTATATCTTTCCTTCTCGGTGTTATAACTTTATATTTAGCCTTTCCCAGGACCTCGACTCAACTCTTTCGAGGGTCGGGCGATAGGATTTAGGAAGGGGAGAATACTGGGCAGGCCTGGTTACTACCGGCACCGCGGCTCCCCCCACTAACGACCGGTTCGATCCGGGGTAAGGAAAAAATAATTTCATTTTATTGACTTGTGTGCTTGTGGTCTATCATTCAGTTTGGTTGATAAATTTTAATTAATGTGCTTTAAGAACAAATCCCTTTATGATGGAGGTTCAACAACACGGTTGAACCTCTCGATCATGAAAGGACGTTTCCTGCAAGCTTTTCAATAGCAAAATTAACAAAAAATAAAAATAACAAAGATTATTATGAATAAAATCATATTAAAAATAAACTAAAATTACTTTTTCCAAATAATGAGAAATAATAGAGTAAGAGTTTCAGTAGTAAAATAGAGAGTAAATAGAGTTGATTGATTGAGTGTAAAATAGAGAGTGAGTAAGTGTTTTTTGTTCAGCCAGCTTCGCCTTATATATCATGATTGTTTGTGTGTGTGTTTTGATGCAGTAAAACAAGGAATTCTCGAATATTCCAAATTTTAATAAAATTTTTATTCTTTTTGATTTAAATTTAAATTTTTACATTTTTATATCTCAGAATTTTTATTAAATTTTTATTTATTTTATTTTTCCTTAAATTTACGTTTTTAAGTAATTTTAAATTTTCTGCTCAAAACCACACAGGCGTTATCGTGCTGGCTAAACAAAAGTAAAAGAAAAAGGGTTTTTATCAGTTTTTGCCCAACAATTGTAATATTCACACCATTAACTGTTTCATCTTGATCAGAAACATCGAAACAAAATATCGAATTAAAATTCTTAAATTCCATCATTGGTCGTTGTGGATCAAAAAAATTTAGGTTAAGAAAAATTTATTCAAATAACAACATCTCAAACATAAGAAATTGAATATCTCTCAATTTTCTTAATTTTTCTCATTTCATCAGATTTCATCAGATTTCGTCAGATTTCATCAATTACCCTAAGAAATTAAATATCTTCCTCAACTATCATCTCAAGCATTAGATGAATAAGTCGTAGTGTAAAATCCAGCGATTAGAGACGTGCCCTACCCTAATTAGGACTAACTTCGGATTTTTTGTTTATCTAATTTAAAATTAAAAAAATATCTTTCACAAATTTTTAAATTAATAATAATAATAATATTTTCACCCTTACAACGATTAGTATCGGGTGAAGGGTCAAAATAATAATAATATCATTCATAATTTCAACCATGATTACGACTACCTTCAGGAGAAAGGACTCCAGTGGCTCTCATTGCTAGATTTTACACTAATATTATTTCATTTAAAAGATATTGTTTTTTTATAAATAAATAATAATAATTTTGAATATTTCTTGTAATTTAATTGTCAATACAACACATGGCATATCATACGATGGGTATTTGTCTCCTCTTTCAAAGGACATATTATGAATATTTTAAATTTTTTAAAAATTAAAATGTGCAGAATTAAATTCTAAGACTTTTAAGTTTTTTGACTTTTGACTTTGGTGACCTTCGATCCTTGTGAAACATTCGAGAGTATGGTCTAACGTGTTCTCCATGGTGTTGCATAACTTTTAAAAGAAGTTTGAGCAAAATCTGAAGTGAAAATTGTTTTTGACCTTTCAAAGGTTTTGACCCACCATGGTTGACCATCAAAGATTTAAATACCTCATTTCCATAACGACGGATACCAATAACCACTGTTCTTCAAAGCTTTTTCCACTATTGATTCAATACTTTGATTCGATACAAAATTGATAAACTCGGAAGCTTTGCCCAGTGAAAAGTCTGACGAGATTTTTGAATACATAAAAAAATAATTGGAAAAATTAGGAAAAATGGAAAAGGTTATTGGTTTTGTTGGCGATAATTGTAACAAAAATTTTTGCGGAATTGCAAGAAGAGGTGTGCAGAAAGTTTATTCAAAATTGAAGCATATACAGAAAGTCAGTTTGGAATTGGATGTCAACATTGATTTGATTCTCTGCCATTCAATTTGGAGTCGATCATCGTAAGAATTTACAACTTTTTCTCCATCTATACAGTTTGCACGAAAAGTTTAAAGGAATTTTATCAATTTGCTGATGTGCAGTATCGAGATCTTCTACGACATTCACACACTAGATGGCTATCGCTCCCCCCCCGCTATAAACCGTTTACTAGATAATTTGAAATCTTCCTTTATTTCGCTTGAAGCTTGTCCAATACTCATTTTTAAGTTTTTCGAATCAAAATTTAGTGAGGCTTACTTACTCTTTGCACATTCGCTGACAAAAAAATTGTCCTATTTTTACTATGAATGTTCTCTTTTTGCAAAGTTCCATCTGGAAACCTTAGAAAAATGGTGGATTAAAAATTAAATTTCCAACAAAGTCCCATTCATTTAATTTAACCAGGTGAGGTTAATCATCATACTTCAACGTTAAAATAAGAGGTTGAGATTAATTTTAACAGAAAAACACCATTTTCAATTTAGATGAATTAGGGTTCGAAACTTACGGTATTATTTAGTCTTAAGTGAATAATTAAAACACTGGTAAAATAGGAGAATGTTATTTTAATTAAATGAAAAATACTTAAATGGTGATAAATGAAAATGTTTTTACCTTGAAAACTAATAGACAATTTTAATAAGACAAAAATTTATGAACAAGGTAGATCACAATTCGATGTAATGTCCAAAATGGCTATAGTTAAGAAGTTCACGACATTCTGAGGAGTTATGTAAATGAAGGAAATGAACTGTACCAAAGGTCGGGTATTTGCATGAAAAGCGATATGAGAAATGTAACATCACATGTAGAACAAAGACTTAAGACCTTCTTGCAGCAGTCAGGAAGCTGAAACGAGGATTTCTCAAGGAATAGGGCTGGAAACAATGCTCAACTGCTTGAGAAATGTTCGGCTGTTGTGTAAAGTACCAAGAAAAGGCAGATCAACAAAATTGCCAGTTGGTCGAAGAGAATATTTCAGAGAGCGGAGTAAACGAGGTAATAAACTTAAAGATAAATAAACCAGTCAAAAATATTGCGTACCAGGCAGGGACATCTCCCTTCCCTTTGGAAGACGTATCCCTACGCATTGAATTTTGTGAAATCGTGCAGAGTAATTGTGTAGAGTATTGTGAATTGAATCGATTTTTTTTATGAAAGTTGTGATATATAAATTGGAAATAAATCTTATTGTGTTGGGTCAATTGAATTGATTAAAGAAGGGTACCAAGGAGTCAGGCCTAAGCAGCGACTTTCTATATAAAAACCCAACACTTTTTTCAAGAATTTCTGCCTATCCTGCATATTTTTGTGATTAGCTTTCCCAGTAGTTTCCGTCTAGTTTCGTATTTACATGCGTCGGTCACTACACTGATTAAACCTCGATTTTGACATCATACATTCGTTGTGGTTTGTTTGTCGTTGTTGTTTTTCTTAGTTTTGTGCTAGATTGCGTTGATTTTGCTGACTCTTTTGTTGTTCTTGTAGTTGTTTTCTTTGTTTCATTGTCTTTAAGGTTTCCTTCATCCCTTTTCTGGTCTTTGCTATACTTTTCTCTTTCTTTGTTGGTTTCTTAACCGTTGTTGTGCATTTCTATTTTGATTATTCTTGGTATTGTTGTCACTTTCATTGAACCGGTTTTCCATATCCTTATCGCTCTGAATTCTCTTTGTTCACAAATCATGTACTCCGTATTTTCCATTATGTTTCTGTAGTTGATTTTGGTTTAGTTTCCTCTTTTCGCAAGGTGTCGCAAATTTCTTTTCTATAGCTATACATGTAATATTGGTTTGTTGTTTCCCAGCATTTACGACTATTATTTTGTTGTTTTGAATCGCTTTTCTACTTCTTAATTTTCCCAAAAGATATCCATCCGTAAGGCTGATTAACGTCATTAGTATCAATAATCCTTGTAATCCTTGTAGAGGGGTTGATCGATTTTGATTTTCTGTAAGTCTATCATCTGTTTCCAACAGATTTTGTCTGTCCTTTCTTCATCTCTTGGCATTTTCTGATCGTCTACGTTATTTGGCTTTGGTTGTAGTCTTATTTCCTTGGATGTTACTGAATCTTGCTTTTTATTACTATCTCGGTTTTCTCCCTCTTTGTTATCATCTTCTTTTTCCTGTCTTTGTCTTCATCGTCCTTTTTCTCCTGGTCTTTATCACATTGGGAATTCTCAATAACCTTGATCTCAACATTTATTGCTTTGATAATCTCTTCATATATCTTTATTATCATTTTTCTTCTATTTCTGATGTCGTCAATTTCATGTTTTCTACCACTAGATTTTCGTTGTATTCGGTGCCATTCTCTTACCAAAGTTTCTAATCCTTCCTTTCTGGAGCCCATTGTCTCAGACTCTCTTTTATTGTCCTTGAAATTTATTTCTCCTCTTTTTAACAAAGCTTTTATCGTCTTTGGTAATGCATACTCGGAGTTTATTGCTTTTTTAGGAATATATTTTCATTTTTTTCGAATTTATTCACGTCTAGGATTCCTTTGTTGGATTTTCTTTCTCTCCACTTTATCAGTTTTGCTGCTGCTTCGTCGTATCCTCTCTCGATTGCTTCGAGGATTGGATTTAATTTTGGCCTATTATTTCGATGTCTTCTTCAATTGTATTTATCATAATGAACTCTATTGCACTTGCTTCTCGCGACATCATAACATAATTTAACATCGTTTTTCCTTTATTGTTTTGTCATTTACACACAAGCTTAAAAGGAATTTTAATTTATTATATTTCCTTCTACTGTATAAACAACATTTTCTGATTAAATTTCTTAATTGCCTTGAAAAATATTTTTTTATTGGAGTAGTTTTGCAATTTACTAACTCAACTTGCATAGAATTTAACTAAAATTTGAAAAGTAAATATTTAAATTTTAATAAAAATTTAATTTATTTTTCAATTTTTGACCACATTTTTTGCATCTTGTTTTAATATTGCTGTTATTTAAAAACATGAGTGTGTCTATTTTTACAGAAACTTCTGATTTTATTCAAGTAAATTATAACATGATAAATTAATATGTATTATGTTCATTCTCTTAAAGGTATCTGAAATTCTTCAATACTTCCATGATAATGAGAGATGTTTAGATGTTACGATAAAAGAGGAAGAATGGCACGATGCATTGAACCATATTATAGACAATATTGATCTTTTATTCGAAGATAAGATATCGGATACAGGTTTAGATATTAATTTTTAAAAATGAAAGTATTAATACGAAAATGGTTTTAGATATGGGTGGAATTATTAATTCAGTTGTATCGTTAATTTTGTTAATGCAACCGGATATTCAAACAGACTTTGTGGAACCATTTTGCAAAGTTCTCGAAAAGAAGATGTGCAACAACGAGAAAAAAGAAAGAATTAAAAGATTTGTGCTTAATTCATTGTTTCTTGGATTAACCAAAAATGAGACAAAAATAAAAACTTATGAAAGTTTATTAAACGCTGAAATTAATAGTGATAAAAAACATTTAATCAACATCAACTTAAAGGAAATATCAGGCTGGTTGAAAGAATGGCAATGCAATCAAGAACAGATTCAAAACATTTTAAGCAAACTTAATAGAATTTTTATTGAACGTCACGAAGAAAGGTATTCAACAGAGAGTATGATGATGTTGTTAAGTTCATTTACCGACGAACGAGCTGCAAGTGCTCGAGATGATGCGATTAGATGTATTGTTGCAGCATTGCAAGATCCTAATGCTTTGACAATGGATCAAATTCTTGAGTTAAAGCCCGTTCAATGTTTAGCCGGTGAACCAATTCATGATCTGTTAACGATATTTGTGAGTGGAACAATTAACGACTATAGAAAATTCCTTGACGCTTACCCGGATTTCATGGACAAATATGGATTAGATAAAGAAGCTTGTATGACAAAAATCCGAATACTCTCCTTGATGACTTTGGCTGCCGGTGATACAACTGAATTGTCTTACAATACCATCCAAAAAGAATTACAATTGGAAAGAGAAGATTTCGAAGCATTTGTCATTGAGGCTGTGAGGCAGCAAGCAGTCACTTGCAAACTAGATCAACAAAATGAAAAAGTTCTAATTTCTGGAGCCGTGCCGCGCTCATTTGGTGCAGATCAATGGACAAAATTATACAAAGATTTGCAAATGTGGCAAAACAATTTCAAAATTATAATCGAAGATCTTCGAAAATTGAAATCTGATGCTCCAGTTTAATTATTATTGATCGATTTTTTGTTGATATATCTAATATAATAAATTCATGTTTTGGGTTTTGATTTATTTTTAAAGGATAACATTTATATATCAAAAGTTTTAACTTTTACCTACATCATTCGGATACATTAATTACATGGCATTGAACATTGCATCTTAGAAATTTATCTTAATTCCACAAGTCATAAAATCTTTATCAGTAGGTGCTTATATTTTATTAAAAGTCTTGGGTTTATAGAAGGTTGTCAGTAATGCTTGAAATATTGTGTCCGTTAATATTTCGCTTCACCAAACACAATCAGCTTTCCTTTATGATGGTCTTAAATTATTTTGGATGCACTCAATTTATGGTAATTAAGTTTGTAATATCAAATACACTTAAAATTATGTATATATGTATTATTTTTTTATTGTGGTGCGTGCTTATTTTTGTTATTATAATTATTAACAATTCCAAAATTAATTTTTGAAAAAGAAAATCAATTCTTCTAGGTAAGTTATCAACCTGCTTACTATTTTTTGGATATTAAAGAATTGCCAATAGGAGTTAGCTCTCGATCTGGCTTCTGATGTACACTCACAATTGATAATATAAAGTCCCAACAAAATAATCTTTATTTATAACACAACGGAATGCACTTGGTTTGATAACGAAAAATTTATTTCTTTCTGTTTAATATTAAATATTTAACTCTTCTCTATGTCATCCATAAACTACAATTTTATACTGTTTCCATCCCATTAATTGATTTAGATAAATTTTATTTCATGAAAGCATCTCTCCGAAGAGAGATGTATAACCCCTATAACAGGGTAAGCTCGAACATTGATTGCCAGAGCCATTATTTCCAATAGAAGTTCAGTCAACAGTCCTCTAGCTTCGGCCTCGGAAGTCCATCAGCTTGCAGATCATCATTCCGTTTTATCACAGGCAGTCAATAATCTCCATCACATCATCGGTTCATAAGTCATCATCGGTTGTTTTCTTCGCCTCTTTCCAATCTTTAATATTCGTCTCAGCATCAAGTCAAACGACTCGACATATACAAAGGAAAACATCCAAGACAAGTGGTGGGTTACTGGGTGTTGATGTTTGTTTGAATTATGTTGTGGTTACCCCGGTAACGCCATATAAATATTTCTTTGCTTGCCACTCGGCACCCGTTGCTATGCAACGTTGGAACTGTGTTCGAGTGGGTAGATCGTCCGCAAAAAGTGAGCGCTATAACTAATGCTGTAATTGCCCGAACGATCTCTGGGTTCAACGAGCTGTCGATAGAAGACTTGCGCTCGCTTTGAATATCAGGTCCCCTTATGTCGTAATTTTATCATTCGAGTCTATTGAATTCTTTAAACAACGTTTAAAATATCGACAAATATATATTAAAAAACAAAACAAGTGGCTACATATTTTATAAAAGAAGCGATGCATTTTTAGTGAGTCGGCTGCGTGTTATTTAATATTCGAGTGGCTCTGCGCTTGGCCCGCTCCTTTCGTCCGGGTCGATAGCTGCTTGTCGTTTGTGTGGTTTTTGTAGTCGCAACCGTCTCTCGGTAGGTCAACTGAGCAGGGGCAAAGACGAGGGGATATGTCACTGCCACTCCCTCTTGGCAGGCTGACAGTGCCACTTCTAACCCCTTTATCTGGACCTTTAGGCTCTGGTTTAATTGCCTTTCGTCCATCCAGCCCTTTTGTGCTGCCGTGAGCCTTTGATAAATCAGCTTGGCTTTCTTTGGTTCCACCCATGTGGCCTTTGTCTACTGAACTTCTCTGGACAACTGAATGATTTGTTTATAAAAGCTTTTGTTGATTGTCCTTGCGTGCTCCAATTCCTTCTGTAGTACTTTTAGCGATTCCATCTCTGTAAATAATATTATCAATTTTTGACTACTAATATTGAGTTATTTAATTAATAACACAATTACATAGTATTAACCAAACAAACAAGAAAAAACTCGTGGACAGTAATTAATTATTTATTTAATTTTTAAGCCTAATCACACTCAAGTCATGGTAAGTTCGTGGCCGATTCATTCACCGAATTGAGGACCTGGATGGTGTCTCTCAATGTGATCATCAGGGACCGGTGGAGCGGGAGAGTGCTCGCGATATACAAAAACCGGTCGTTTTGTGTTCCGAATACGACTGGCACGGATCGTTGGGGGAACGGCGACATTAGTTCCCATTCGCCCATCAGCACTGTATTCATGGGTTTGATTTTAAAGTTGTAGGTTATATTTGCATGTGTGTTACCGATTCATTTAAACATTTACAAGGCCGTATGTGTTCTGGCCCAACACCATATAACGGATATTATTGACGTTTAGGCCCTGCGTTATTCACGCCGAAACCTTCACGGTAAAGATAAACTGCACCTACACAGCCTGAGTTGTATGTTGATTTTATTTTCTTGCGGTGCGTGAGTGGCTGTGGGCCGGAAAAATTTCGACAAAACATTCGTTACTTTGATTTCATAATATTTATTGACAAAATTAGTCGTAATTAGCATAGTACATTTCATCATCAAATCATATCAAGGCTTTCCCCACGCCGACGCCCAAGCAGAGCTCTTACGAGGTTACAAGAACGCGACGTGGAGAAAGGTTTCGAGCATTCCTCAACTCTCATCGATAGTTTGGTTTCTCATTGGAGAAAATTTATTCGAATTTTCAAACTGATTATACAGAGTAAAACAGATTTTTTAAACTGATTAAAACTGGTTCAGTAGTTTTGATTTTTGAAAAACTGGTTAAAATTATGTGAAAATGAATCGGTATATATATCTATTGAATGACCGTAACCCTGCGTGTTAAATTTGATTTAGTAAAACAAAATTTGACCTTGTGATTTTCTAGTATATTCTATTCTTAATTTTATTATTTTTATTATTTAATTTGACAATTTTCTTATTAATTTTTAAATTGAATTGTTTCCAATTCAAATTATTTATTTTTTGTTCCATTTTTATGGATTTTCCCATTTTTTGTAAATTGTCAAATTTCGGTCAAATTTTCGTGTTCTCATGTTATGTTTATGTTTATTTCGTGCGGATCTTGTTGCACTTTGTTATTATTTTAATTTACTTTCGTGTTTCTTGATTTTATTTTTAATTGTTTTTCTTTCTCATATTTTAGCATGGTTAGTTGGTGTTTTATGGGTCTGATTTTAAATCTGCATGTTGTATTTGCGTGTGTATTACCGATTCATTTAAACGATTCTCAAGGCCGTTTGTGTTCTGGCCCAACAATTGTCTTCCAGCTTAAACAATGTTGTTGATCTCCTTAGAGACAGTTCATATCTTTGAAGGAAGTTGTCTAGCCAGTGTTTCGATGCTTTAAAGTCTTCCGTGAATATACCAAATTCAATTGCCGTTTCAAGGAAAAATCTTTGAATATCAGCCCTGCGCACAACCAAAGCCATTGCTCTCTTGTCTGCAATCCATTCCCAAATGCATTCTTCCAACTCAGAAAATAACAGCTGCCGACCTGATCCAACTTTGCGTTTTTTCAGATTTCCTTAGTCTACCATTTGACACAAGTAATCGTAGTCTGCACGCCATTTACGAACCATACGTAGATCCAACATCTTTTCTTTACAAAAGGCTACAAGACTTACGCCCCTGGAGTCTTCCACAATTCCTTTTTTGTACTCAACGGAATAGCTCTTAATCTTTGTACTCATCTTAACTTGGGTTAAAAATTATTCACTTTATAAAAAATAAAATTACCTATGAAAAAATAATCCGACTTACAAGAATAAAATACATAAATATTGTATCTGCGCTGCCGCTCAGTTTAGACTGCCGAACAATTATTTATAAGACATTATTTATAAACATACTTAATAAATCAATAGAATTTTTAACGAATTCTTTTTTACACATTATTTTAACTAGGGCTTATTTTCGGGGGAGGGCTTATATTATAAAACGTTCCAAAAATCTCCATAGGGCTTATTTTCGGGGAAACACGGTATATGAAATGGATTGAGTAATATTTAATAATTATAGTTAATAAGCATTATAAGTATTAAACAATTTAAAAATAAAAATATAAGTTAACATTAATAAATATAATAAACGTATTTCAATATATTTCAAATAGATTTAGTGTTATTTAATAATTATAGTTAATAAGCATTATAAGTATTAAACAATTTAAAAATAAAAATATAAGTTAACATTAATAAATATAATAAACGTATTTCAATATATTTCAAATAGATTTAGTGTTATTTAATAATTATAGTTAATAAGCAAATTGTATATAATAATCCAAAAAAAAGTAGAAACACTATTAAAATCAAAAAGTACTCTTTATCCTAACTCTCTGTTGTGTTTGTGTTGTGGTCCGTGTATATGTTAAAGCTGGAGATAACTGCTATTTTGCAACAGCTTTTATTTAATGAGAATATTTCTATGTCATTTAATCCTATATCTTTTAAGTACTTGTCATTCTTATTGCCCCAGCTACCTAGTGTACCGAAAACCAGTGCTGATATATTAGTTTTGCATTTGTTTGTCTTTGCTTTTTCTCTTGCGATCTCCTTATATTTTTCAAAGTTATTATTTCTTGTGTATTCGAAGTTTATATTTATGTCAAACGGTACTTTTATGTCAAGTAGGTGAATTTTGTCATTTTTTTGATTTTAAAGTTAAGTCAGGTCTTAATGTAGTAATAACCCCTGGAGGGCTTTTTTCAATGTCTACTATATATTTTTTTAGAGATAATATACTATATATTTTTTTTCTACCCTGAGTATGATTTGGAATCAAACTGTTCGGTTATTATCGGTAAAGTCAGTTAACCTCTGACTCCCGTGTCCTTTAGAAAATAAATAAGCAAACCCAACACAGAAAGACTTTATTCACGATTTATCACAAATACAAGTTCTCAACTCAATTCACACTTTTCTTTCACTGATAATGATTGATTATCGTTAGGTAAGCTACTCAAGGGGTAAATAACTTTATGGCACGATAATTTTATTTGGCTTCATTA
This sequence comes from Schmidtea mediterranea, assembly GCA_022537955.1. Lineage (NCBI taxonomy): Eukaryota > Metazoa > Platyhelminthes > Tricladida > Dugesiidae > Schmidtea > Schmidtea mediterranea. Next base: position 75,108,113 of record CM039680.1, read on the forward strand.
CAAATTCAACTAAGTTTAACACCCAGTCATTTTCACTCATCTGCACAATATTCACATCGGCCAACTGGCGATTCACTTGATTTTCACTCTCTTTTTATACAGAGAATGTTTATCTATGATCACGCCACTATTATTCAGAATCTTTAGGGATAATTAAGAAAATCACAAATTACTTGGAATGATTTGAGATAATATCAAATTAGTTGAGATCATTTTTAAATTACTTAAGATGATTCATACTTATTAATTTTAATTAGTTTGTATTTTCATTATAACTTTTCTAGGAACCCTTCATTAAATTATTATTATTGCTGGGCACCTGATAGGTAAAATATATAAGATTTTCGGGAACATTTTCAAGGGAATCCCACCAGATGCGCGCATAATAATCATAACCATTCGATACCCGTCAAAAATGACGTTGGAAATGTTTTCCAATGGGCGGTTTCTAGTAAAAGGTGAGCCATATTTCCATGACTGCTAATACTCTAGAAAACCTTTGGGTTCACGAGCTACCAAAGAAGGTATTCACTCTCATTTTATTTGCGTCCTTCTGTCATTAATTTCATGTTAAAAAAATATCGGAAATATTACGATAAACGATCCTGTAAGGATTGAATTTTAAAATTGTTCGGAAAAGGTTAAATAAAATGTGTAGACAGTAAAGTAATTATTTGATGTAGATTCCCTGTTTGTATTGTTATCAATTTGATATTTTCGTTTCAGCAGTAATATTGAGGGATATAAATCAAATAACATATGTAAAGGGTTCCAATAATGTCCTTTTAATCAAAAATGTTTTCAAAAATTGAAATTCGCATCTCATCCCCTATAAAATCCCATAACTCAAACTTTCAATTTTTATGGATTTAAAAAATAAATTGCGTTCTATTTATGAAACGGAATTTATTTTTTGCATGCTCGCTCGAGGTGAGTCCTAAAAAAATTTTATGTATGATTTTTGTTAAAATTTTTCTGGCTCACTTATTGATTTCCTGATTACAAATTTCTCAACTTTTTGGATTTTTTTCCAAATCATGGATTTCTAATTTGGAATTTTTCTCTAAAATCGTTATATCTGGATGAAAACTTTATCAATTTAGGTGAGTTTTGTCGTTAATAATAAAAACTTAATAATAAAGACTTAATAATAAAAACCTAGTCTATCTTTTTTGTCTTTTTAATTATGTGTAATTACTTAAATAATTCTATTAATGTTTGCATTAGTTTTTGGTTTAATAAAACTTATTAAATAATAGTTAATCTATTCATACCTATTTTTTATTTAAATATGTAGCAATATAACTAAATTTGTTTTAAAAAACATGGATTTCAGATTTTTTTGGAACCTATTATATGAAAACAGGTACAAATGTATACAAAATTAAAATTCGAATTGCGCTGTTTCGAGATGCGTCGCGATTTATTGTAACTGTTGGGCCAGAACACAGGCGGCCTTGTAAAATGTTTAAATGAATCGGTAACACACATGCAAACATAACATGCAGATTTAAACTCAAACCTATTAAAACACCAATTAACCCTACCAAAATGCGAGAGAGAAAACAATTAAATATAAAATTATAAAACACAAAAATAAATTAAAATAATAACAAAGTGCAACAAGATCCGCACGAAATAAACATAAACATAACATGAAAACCTAGCAATTTGACCGAAATTTGACAATTTAACAAAAATGCGAAATTTCATGAAAATGAAATAAAAATGAAATAATTTGAATTAGAAATAATCCAATATAAAATTCAAAAGAAAAATTGTCAAATAAAATTTCAAAATAATAAAAATTAAGAATAGAATATACTGGAATTTTGTTTTACTAAATCAAATTTAACACGCAAGGTTAGGGTCATACAATAGGTATATATATCGATTCACTTTCACATAATTTTAATCATCAGTTTTTAAAATCTGAAATCAGTGTTAATCTGAATCAATTTTCGTCTAACCAGTGGAATCAAATTTACGAAGTGAGTGAGAGAATTGTGTGGGAAACTCTCTCCACGTCACATCCTCACAACCTCAATCGAGCTCTGCTTGGATGTCGGCATGGGGAGAGGGTATTATTGTATGATGTTCGAGACTTTATGTATTATGCTCAGAAAATTTATGAAATGTATTATATGGCAAAATATAATTATTCATGAACTCAAATTTTTCCGTCAATGCTGTAATTTTCTTTCCGACCCACAGCCACTCACGCACCGCACGTTATTAAAATATACATACAATTCAGGCTGTGTAAGAGCAGTGCATCTGCCAATAGCCTGTGCCCGTGAAGGTTCTGGTGTGAATAACGCAGGGCCCAAACGTCAAATCATAACCGTTATAGGGGAAATTGGAAAGAGGGTAAGTAGTCTTTTGGCTGCTCCTCCACCGCCCATTTTTCCATAATTTCGACCTAAAATTTGAATTCTACATATCGGCCAAAATCATGAACATTGAGTAGCTCGGTGAGCACTCTTAAAAATCTTAATATAAACATAATTATCCTAGGATCAAATTGAAGGAAAGGAGTGGGGCAAGTAAAAAATTCGGAAATCGTTGTATGTTTTAAATATCTCGAATCAAAATTTCAAATAACGATAATAAGTAATTAGGACTAATAATCAATTAACATGAACCGGAATCACGACTAAAATTAACGGCGAGTTAGAAAATCAGGCAGAATAGAGGTTAATTTATTTAACGCCAACCGGCAGCATCAATCAACGAACGTACAGATAGCATCAATAATTAGGATTCATTATTATTAAATAACCAGCAAATTAGAAATTTCAAATCCCCGTAACTCAAAAATTTATTCGCCCCATTATTTAATAAAACTATTCAATACATAGAATCAACCCAAATCCATTATAAACCAACTTAAGCACATATACACCATCATTTAAAGACAAAATTCCCAAATAAAATTTAACACAATTCTAATCAGTGAGGCGGAATACCATAACCCAAGTTGAAACTTGTACCAAACCAAAACGAAATCACATCTAATCATCAACGATGGTACCACGAGATTGTAATCAACTCATAACCTCGAAAGATTTTCTTTATTCATTAAAACAAGGTCGAACTAACTCCAATTCCACAAAAACGGGGAATAAATTGGAAGAGGTACTTTTGAATCCAATCAATACGTACGAATAAGGACCCACATGACTATAACGCCATAAGGAAGTATTCAAGCCCCGGAGTAATAACCAACATTAATTGGATTCAGTAGAATGATAAACAGACGAATATCGTAGTGAGGCATTGAAGGTCAATAGATTTGGTAATATTGTGAGCTAAAACTTTAATGCGACTAAAATTTAAATCGATAAAATAATATTAAACTAACCAGAAATTTAAACTGAATACGCCGAAAAATTAATAGAAAATTTAAGATTGGATCAACCGATGAATTGGGAATCAACTAAAATCAATTCTAGACAATCACGATTGGCCTGTAGACGTGGCAAAGTGCATGAGAATTTCACCAAAAATCAATTGACGAGATAGAGAATGTCCACGTGGCAGGAGACATCTGGCGTAAGTCGATCTCCGCAGTAGCATGCGAGGTACACAAATATGTAGTATTCAGGCACATACATGCAAGTAGTGAAAAGAGAGAATTGAACGACATACATACCCGATAAAAGTAAGGTGTACGATATAAATAGGCATTCAGTCAGAAAATTTCTCAGTTATAGGCGATATAAACAATTTTCCACAGAATAATCCATGGTCTAAGAATCACCACGCACGCCACCCGGATACCAGTGAAATTACAGTGAAGCAAAGAATCGGCGCACAAGGAGGTAGACATTTGTTTTTTAACTAACTGATTTTAATTTATAAATATTTATGCTCTGATCCGCCGACTCTGTGAAGAAACTTTGACCGAATATCGCTGATAAATTGACATCTTACATGTTCTAGAGGACCAAAAGCTTTTCTTGCTGTTCCGCTTGTTATTGAATAAATGCTAAATGCCAAATTTCTGTGATGATGAATTTACTGTTATGGATTTTGAAATGTGAAACCTATATAAAATCGCGCAGTAACCAGCCGATAGTCCGGAGGCTGCCTAGTCGACGATATGCTAACCACTTTGTATAAGAAAATAATAACTGGCCAAATATCCAAGGTAGAAATGACTTAAATGATGCCAGGTTTACATTTGATACGTCAAAAGAGCAGGATGAATATCCAAACAATATTCAGTTGAAGGACCGATTTTTCCAGTTCTAAAGTTAAATGCATCGAGACCCAGCTATATTTTCAGGAAAATCCCTTAGGGCGAGAACGCTACTCTATCAACCTTACTACCAAGGACATAAAGTTTCCCCGAAATATTCCACAACCGTACTAAAGATTAGGATAAACTGAAGATCTAAAGTTATAACAATCATTTGGTGGTTGGAAATCAGAAGTATTATAATTTAAATTTATAACGTAATTAGAAATAATCCTGTAACAGTACAGGGTAGCAAAATAAATATCTAAAGTAAGTATAATTGTCTATTAGTCGTAAGAAAATGAAATAAGATAAAATAAAAGTATTAACATAAAAATAACTCAGTTATGAACTAGATTAACGAATATTATGAAATCAGATAGCTCCAGAACCTACAATGGTCCAGTGTAAATTCCATGAAAATTGAGTTCGTGCCAGAAAGAGATTTGATCGACTGTCGTTTCATTGGCATAAACCCAATTAAGAGAACTTGAGAGCCTCTAACTGACCAGTAATATTGAATCTTATGATAATGAGATAGAGTATTCAAAATCGCATATAAAATGTATTTCGCTCCCAAGACTCTGATCGATAAACGGGGAGGACCTAGCAGACATAAAGGAATAAAAGTTACTCAAAATTCATTTACTACTGGTTTGGAAAAGCGGTCAAGGGGACCGATAGTAACTGCTGTTTCTTGATTTTTTCACAATTCACAGCGGAAGATATAACCGGAATTCAATAGAGATAAATAATCACGAACGAGATTGTAACCGAATGATGAATATGCAATTAGTTAAAATTTATCCAAATAAATGAAAATCTCTTGGATTATCAATGAAATTGCAATGAAAAGATTGATTAAACAATCGAGAGGTAGATGATGTCATGACACACCAACAGTGATGAAGTGACAGTGAAGAAAATGTGATGTAAGTTTTACTAGAATTATCGACAAAAAATTCTACAATGGTGAGAAAATAAATGCTAAAATTTCAGGTCAAATAAACAGAAGAGAATTTATTGATCTGCACAGAACTAAATGTCACCCATGCACGCACCAGACAGGTATAAATTGTCATTCACAGAAGAACAGGTCAGTTTTTTTAACAACATCGACGAAATGAACGCACAACTAGATGATATCGAAATGGTTCCGAAAGCGAACAATGGGAACAAGAACCGCATCGACCACAACCGACGAGGTGAAACCAGACGGAATGAATTGGTGGAGAGACGGGATGACGAAGGTAAACATGTAGTTTTATTTATTAAAACTTTTACCAATATATCTACGAGGAACACGTAGGCCAACGTGATTCGAATATCGCCAAAGCAACAACTTCGGACCGTCCCAAAGAACACTTATCAAGAAGAACACCATGCAAAAATAAATAATACTCTTATCTAGCCATTTGTTCATACTCAATAAATTATTTGATGAGGAAAGGAATTGTATTATAACTTATTGACCGAGTTAACGCGGACATCGCCGCGGGAAGAATACCAAGTACCGATGGGTACGCCCCGGATACGGAGTATCCTATGAGCTCGACGATCTGGCTCTTGGAGAAATGGATCCTTCGATGAACGTCGTAGTACCAAAACGGTTACTACCAGCGGATATGCGGAATTACGACAACAGATCTCCTCAACTGCAGGAGCATTCATATGCTCGCAACCGATCCGGTTACCCATCAAGCTCTCACAACTTCAATCGTCAGAAAAGATAGTGGTCATAAAAGAAATCAACTTGTATTTGAAATAAATTTTTAGAATCATCCTGTTTTGAAATTTGATAGTGTACGCCAATATTTAATTCTAAGTAATTAATGTAGTAACGTCAAGCAGTAGTAACCATAAGATGTTAATTTATAGAGTCTCAATGGATCTTTAGAAAGGATAAGCTCAAGTGTAACCTATGAAATGAAATTCTGTCAATAACTATTTCTGTAAAATTTATTGTTAATTTTACGTTAACTTTGTTAACCAATAGCTTACTTGTAGATATGCAATCCCGCAGAACTCTGAGTAAGGAGTTAGTAAAGTCTCGGGGAGAAAACATAGAACTCCACAACCAACTCATCCAGATGAGTATTATTTAATGTATTATTTAATTTTATATCGTTAATTATTTCTTCAACAATAAATTCATAATCCAATGTTTTTATACGAAGTATAACTACTTTACCACTGCTAAACACATTAACACATAGAGGGTTATACTTAATATATCTCAAATCTTGAAATAATTCTGGTTCATAAAAAAATTTCATATACTTTGATAAATCAGGTAAATTAACTGATGTTCCAAGATCTTCAGTAACTGTAATTGATTGTAATTCTAAGTTACTGATTTTAAGTTGCAAGTCGCCGACTGTGATTGAATGTTTACACTCCATTATCCGACATTTTTCAGATTTGAAAAATATTATTGTATATTTTCCACTTTTGTCAACTATTTGTTGAGGTTTTCCAGCAGGAAATATCATTTTGGAACATCAACTTTTCCCTTATAATTTATATTTGACAACATAAATAAACAATTATGAAATATTAATCTTTATATATGATTTTAGAAAGAGTTCATTTAAATGTATAATATAAACAAAAATACAAATTAAAAATGGAATTAAGAAATGATACGGTATATCAAATTATAGGTCCAAGTGGAAGTGGTAAAACATTATTTTTTTGTAAATTATTACAATCAACAATGTTAAAATCAAAATTCAATAAAATTTATTGGCATAGGGGTGCAGATGACAAGCATGGTTTAACTCAAGAACAATTTTGCAATTTAAAAATGACAATAATAAAGGGGTTTGATAAAAATTGTTCTTCTAGATTACAACATGATGATGTAATTATTATTGATGACTTGTATCAGGAAGCAAACAAAGAAAGTGATTTTAATAATTTTTTTACAAAAATCAATAGGCATCAAGGTGTTACAGTTATTTTTATAACCAAAAATCTATTTCATCAGAGTAGTTCACATCGAACACACAATTTAAATGTTCAATATCTAGTTGTTTTCAAAAATCCTAGAGATGCAATTTTTATTGATTTTCTTCCAAGACAAGCATACGCAAACAATCGTAACTTTTTAATGGAATCATTTCAAGATGCAACCAAAATATCACATGAATATTTATTCTTCGATTCTACTCAGCTATGTCCCGATGATATACGGGTGAGAACAGACATTTTCAATAAGGATGGTGTAACAGTTTATAAACAAAATTAAACTATTATACTTATTAAAAAAAAATAAAATTCAAAAAAGTTTTAATTAAACCGAAAATAAATCTAGTAAAGAAATCTAGTAAGCAACCTGTAAAGAAAATGATAAAAAAAATCATTTAAGAAAATACTTAAGAAAAAACCAACATTGAAAATAATTAAGAAAAAACCATTCACAATACCGAAAAAATGGATTAAATTATAAGCAAAATGTAATGATAACATATTTTTAAAAATGAAATCACAAACGTAGTATACCGTATTTTAATGCTTTGATTAAAGCACCAGTTTTGAAAAGATCAAGTATTTTACAATCATTCCATTCGTTTGTTGTTGATGACTTGCTCGAAATCATTGTTAACGTTGTGCGCGGCAATGTCGATATTAGCAAAGCGAAAAAACTTGTAATAAACAACGACAAGAAATCACTTTTATACTTAGTTAATACAAAAAATAAACGATTGATGCGAAAAATTATATTTAAGCAACATGGAGGTTTTATAGGTGCATTGTTACCAATTGCATTATCTTTATTAGGTGAAGTAATAGCTAGCTCTACATAAACAATGACTTGAACAATCTTTATAAACAATGGGACAATCAATACCTAATCTTGTATTAAATTTTAAATTTTGAAACTTGAAGAATTTAATGTTTTATTTAGTGTATAATTGTCCCCATATTTTTAAATCTATTGAATTACATGAAGATATCTTCAAATTCGTTCTCAGTGAAAACATAAAAGAAATTGTTTTTGATAAAAACTTGGTAAACACATTTGGATTACAGAAACAATTATGTAATGAATCTCAATTTATTGGTATTCGCAAAGGAAAAATATTTAATCACCATCAACAAATGCTCATCAATAGTAATATTATTGAACCAATAAATGTTGGTGACTCATTAGTTCCACTTCTGAAAGCTATATGGATTAAAAAATATGAATAAAATGAAGTTGTACAAATACAAATTGAAAATTCCATGTATTTACCTGTTGGAAGAACATGTACAAACAATATAAAAATTAATATACGCCATGATAGTGGAAAATTAATCCAATTTGAAAAAGAATCAAAAACACACGTAACTTTACATTTTAGACATGTCTAATTCCGATATAATTTCACTTTATTCCAAAATTCAAACTGGTGGTGAATTACCTTATTTTGTTGGTAAGCAATATGGTTCTGGATGGTTAAAATTATTGATCGATTTGCATTATCAATTCTTAAACGTATATAAATTTTGGAATGAAAACTGCTGAAGATGTAATAATGAATAATGCCAAACTCTTACCAACTTTAAAATCTAATGCTATATCTGAATTCAAAAAAGCAATACCAGAAGTAATTTCTCCAGTGGCGTCAAATGATGAAGAAAAATAATATGAACCTGAACCGAACCGACGACGACGAAGGTATCTAAACAAAAGAATGACAAGACGTGGAACTATATTCGAATAATGATTTGTGGAAAAACTAAATTATGTATCTTTGATAGACCGGCCCTTTAAGCGGTCATAGAATATGAGACATTTGAAGATATATTCCCTTTTAATTCCATTATTGATAAAAAAAGTGACATTGAACTCAAGATAACTGGTTCTCATACTGAATACATTTATTTGAATTTTACATTTAATTAAAAGTTACAAATAATAATGGTAAAGAATTACTGACATCTTCAGATGCAAAAGCTGACAATTATTTGTTCAATACACTTTCAGTGATGTGGTTGTTGGACTCAATAGTCAAAAGACTGAAGGTGGAAACGGAAGATATACCCAAAAGCTTTAATTGAAACTATTTAAATTGTAATGGAGATCCCGACTGAGTCCCAAAATTTGTATGTGGGGTTAGCGGTTTCTAACCTTGACCCATTCACATACAAGCTTTCCTTGCCTCCCAATGGTTACCCATTGCTAGGCAACGTTGGAACGGCAACCATTGGTTGTGAGACCGCCAAAGGTGATCTCTTACTGTAAAACTGCTAAGGCCCGACCTCATGGTGGGTTCAACGCGTTACCGATAGAAGGTCTACGCGCGATTTACTACTTGGGTCCCTTCTGTGTGAACTTAATATTCGTAAGCATTCTATTCGATTTACTTCGTTGATTTCAACTTATCGATTTTACAAAGTAGGCTATTAAATATTTATAACTTATAAGCTAACAAGAAAATATTTTATTTTTATACTACAAGCTACATATTCCTGATCTAAACTACGGATGTATTCTCTATTGTTGATTTCCTTCCGTTGCTTGTTTCGAGCGGCTTTTTGTTCGCTCTGCCTTCCCTGGTCGCCGCTGAGCACGTTTAGCAGCTACCGGCTTAGTGGTGCTACTTGCACTCCCGTAGGCTATATGGACTGGCGCAAACACCAATGGGTATGTCACTGCGTTGCCCTCTTGGCAAGCCAACAGTGCTACCTCTAAGTTCCTGATCTGAGTCCGCTGGTTCTGGATCAGTTGCTTCTCCTCCGCCCATCCTCGTTGAGCGGCGGTCAATCTCTGATATATGGCTTTCGCTCTGGAGGATTCGATCCAGGTGGCGCGAATCCTCTGCATTTCTCTACTCATCTGGATGAGTTGGTTGTGGAGTTCTATGTTTTCTCCCCGAGACTTTACTAACTCCTTACTCAGAGTTCTGCGGGATTGCATATCTACAAGTAAGCTATTGGTTAACAAAGTTAACGTAAAATTAACAATAAATTTTACAGAAATAGTTATTGACAGAATTTCATTTCATAGGTTACACTTGAGCTTATCCTTTCTAAAGATCCATTGAGACTCTATAAATTAACATCTTATGGTTACTACTGCTTGACGTTACTACATTAATTACTTAGAATTAAATATTGGCGTACACTATCAAATTTCAAAACAGGATGATTCTAAAAATTTATTTCAAATACAAGTTGATTTCTTTTATGACCACTATCTTTTCTGACGATTGAAGTTGTGAGAGCTTGATGGGTAACCGGATCGGTTGCGAGCATATGAATGCTCCTGCAGTTGAGGAGATCTGTTGTCGTAATTCCGCATATCCGCTGGTAGTAACCGTTTTGGTACTACGACGTTCATCGAAGGATCCATTTCTCCAAGAGCCAGATCGTCGAGCTCATAGGATACTCCGTATCCGGGGGCGTACCCATCGGTACTTGGTATTCTTCCCGCGGCGATGTCCGCGTTAACTCGGTCAATAAGTTATAATACAATTCCTTTCCTCATCAAATAATTTATTGAGTATGAACAAATGGCTAGATAAGAGTATTATTTATTTTTGCATGGTGTTCTTCTTGATAAGTGTTCTTTGGGACGGTCCGAAGTTGTTGCTTTGGCGATATTCGAATCACGTTGGCCTACGTGTTCCTCGTAGATATATTGGTAAAAGTTTTAATAAATAAAACTACATGTTTACCTTCGTCATCCCGTCTCTCCACCAATTCATTCCGTCTGGTTTCACCTCGTCGGTTGTGGTCGATGCGGTTCTTGTTCCCATTGTTCGCTTTCGGAACCATTTCGATATCATCTAGTTGTGCGTTCATTTCGTCGATGTTGTTAAAAAAACTGACCTGTTCTTCTGTGAATGACAATTTATACCTGTCTGGTGCGTGCATGGGTGACATTTAGTTCTGTGCAGATCAATAAATTCTCTTCTGTTTATTTGACCTGAAATTTTAGCATTTATTTTCTCACCATTGTAGAATTTTTGTCGATAATTCTAGTAAAACTTACATCACATTTTCTTCACTGTCACTTCATCACTGTTGGTGTGTCATGACATCATCTACCTCTCGATTGTTTAATCAATCTTTTCATTGCAATTTCATTGATAATCCAAGAGATTTTCATTTATTTGGATAAATTTTAACTAATTGCATATTCATCATTCGGTTACAATCTCGTTCGTGATTATTTATCTCTATTGAATTCCGGTTATATCTTCCGCTGTGAATTGTGAAAAAATCAAGAAACAGCAGTTACTATCGGTCCCCTTGACCGCTTTTCCAAACCAGTAGTAAATGAATTTTGAGTAACTTTTATTCCTTTATGTCTGCTAGGTCCTCCCCGTTTATCGATCAGAGTCTTGGGAGCGAAATACATTTTATATGCGATTTTGAATACTCTATCTCATTATCATAAGATTCAATATTACTGGTCAGTTAGAGGCTCTCAAGTTCTCTTAATTGGGTTTATGCCAATGAAACGACAGTCGATCAAATCTCTTTCTGGCACGAACTCAATTTTCATGGAATTTACACTGGACCATTGTAGGTTCTGGAGCTATCTGATTTCATAATATTCGTTAATCTAGTTCATAACTGAGTTATTTTTATGTTAATACTTTTATTTTATCTTATTTCATTTTCTTACGACTAATAGACAATTATACTTACTTTAGATATTTATTTTGCTACCCTGTACTGTTACAGGATTATTTCTAATTACGTTATAAATTTAAATTATAATACTTCTGATTTCCAACCACCAAATGATTGTTATAACTTTAGATCTTCAGTTTATCCTAATCTTTAGTACGGTTGTGGAATATTTCTATTCGCATTGCGATTTTATTTTTTATATTTTTAGTGTTATTATTACTAGTCAATTCTAGTTAGAGTTTCAGTTTATTCTATTACCTTTTACAGACACATCATATTTCAGATTAATTGTATTTTGATCGTTAATCAGTTAGGCTCTCAATCTAATATTCTATAAATTTCTCGTCTTTTATTCAAATAATTTCTTTCACTTAACCTTTTCTTTATTTATTAGGCTTTTAAATAACCTATTCACTGAATTTTACTGCTATCTATCTGGGCGGTTAGTTAAATAATTTACCTATTTAGATATTTAATCTTTTGCCATTTATTGAGATTTTTACTTAAATTTTTAGTTATCCGTTTAGGTCGTTACTTGAGTACTTTAGTTACTTCACTTACATTAATTTTATCGTTATTAGATTTTTATACTTTATTTAAGGCCTTTAATTCGAATCGTCATTTTAGTTTATTCACTTTCGATAATTGATTTTAGCTCAGCAACGATTTTCCGCTCTTTTCCCATACTTACCTCCTTTATTTGGTCCTATGGTTGATATATTGATATTATGATTTTATGAGTGTCCACTGGACTACTCGGTGTGAATGATTTTTAGCCCATGAGTTAATGTCAATTTAGGTCGAGATTTCGGGATTTCGGGAAGTGGATGACGAAGAGACAGCCAAAAGACTGCTCCTCTATCTTCTATCTACCCCTATAGGCTGTAAGAATTGACGTTTGGATTCTAGCGTTGCGCACGGCAGAATCTTCACGGACACGAGATATTGGCGGATGAACCTGCACTTACACATCTCGGGTTATTATGTAGATTTTACTAACTTGCGGTGTGTTTCGGCTGTGGGCCAGAAAAATTTCGACAAAATATAATGCTTTCAGTTAATCATATATTTAAAAATCATAATTGAAACATAATGTTCCGCTTCCAACATCCATATGCATAGGTAACAAATCATCTTTCCATACATACGCTCAAGTAGTGCTTACTTAAGAGTGCTTGAAGTTGTATTATGGAAAAATTTAACGTCGATAGTTGCTTGAACTGTTCCTGCGAGAAAATGACTTTGCTCACAAAGTGTATGCATTAAAATTCTGTGAAAATGAATTGGTATATATACCTGTTTTGTGACCCTAACTTTGCTTGTTCTTTTTGATGCATTTAAACAAAATCTGACCTTTATTTTATTTGTAATATCTAACTCTAATTTTATTATTTTCTTACATTAAATAGGTAATTTATTTTTTAATTATTTTTTAATTGAATATTTCCGATTAGAAATATTTTATTTTCAACCAGCTTTCCCATTAAAATGCTGATTTTATAAATTGATATATTTTCGGTCAAATTTTCTTGTTATATTGTTATGTTTGTGTTAATTTCGTGTTGATCTTGGTGCATGTTGTTATTATTTTAATTTACTTTTATGTTTTTTGATTTTATTTTTAATTGAGTTTTTCTCATATTTTAAGGTTGTTTATTTGATGTTTATGGGTCTGATTTTAAATTTGCATTGTTGTATTTGCGAGCTATTTCCAACTCATTTAAACAAAATCCAGTCCTGGCCCAAATATATAATGTTAACAGACGAGTGTGTTGTACCAAACAATGGGATAATCCTGATAAGAATTGTGAAAGAAACAATGTAAAAATTCAAAGAGGAACAAAGTTGGGAAAGTTGTTCAAAGATGAATTAGAGCAAACGTTGGAGATGTGTGAAACGATAGTGATGATAAATAACAGTGAGCAAATGGTCGAACTGAGTAAGACAAATAATGTTAAATTTTATGACAAAGTAAAAATTAATAAAAATTATTTAAATGAAACTCAACAATTTCAACTACAAACATTACTCGATGAATATAGTGACGTTTTTGCAAAGCATGAATTTGACTTAAGGGATACTGACATCATTAATCATGTGATAGATACGGGAATGCTAGACCAATAAAACAACGACCTTATGGAGTACCTTATAAATTGAGGGAGGAAATAAAGCGACAAATAAAAGAGTTAAATGAGGGAGGCGTAATAAAACTAAGTTTTTCACAATCGGCATCACCTATTGTACCGACAAGGAAAAAAATGGTGAAATTAGAATGTGCATTAACTATTGTACACTAAATGATGTAACAATTAAAGATTCATATCCATTCAGGAAAGCACAAGAACAATATGATAAGCTCAAAGACCTTAAGTACTTTACAGTCATCGATGCAAATAAAGGCTGTATGCAAATCCAAATGGAAGAGGGGGATGCAAAAAAAACTGATTTTGTAATTGAGGATGGGCTTTATGAATATACTAGATTACCTTTTGGTTGAACTAATGCCCCAGCAATATTTCAATTTTAATGAATACAATACTTGTAGATGTTTAACATTGCGCAGTTTATATGGGTGGCATATTGATATTGTCAAAAACATTAGAGAAGCATTTAAAAGATATAACTAGCGTAATTCAAAGATTAAAAAAAGCTAGAATAAAAATTAAATCTACTAAATGTAAATGGGCAGAGCCATCAGAACGTTTTTGGGGACATATTGTCACAGTAAAGTGTATAACTCTCAACCCAGATAAAATTGAGGTTGTAAAAAATTTTCCAGTTCATACAACAAGTACAAGGATTTTTAAAATTAACGGGGTATTATAGTAAATTTATACAAGATTATGCCAAAATAGCAGCACCAATAGTAGAAATAACCAAGAAATTAAGACAAAATGAGAAAGTAAAGGGGTATTAATAGTACAAACAATTAATGATAAAATCAACAAACCACAAAAGAAATGGACACCTGAGCACCAGAAACCATTTGACCAACTAAAAGAGAAATTAATATCAGCACCCATACTAAGATACCCAGATTTTAAGAAACCGTTTATCGTCATGACAAACGCCAGCGGGAAATCCGTAGGGGCAGTCCTAGGATAAGAAGAGGAAAAGGGTAAAGATTATACAATAGATTATGCGAGAAAAACTTTAAAAAAAGCCCAACTAAGATATTCAACTATAGAAAAAGAATGTTATGCCATAGTTTTTGCTTTAAAACAGTTTAAGCCATATATTTATGGAACAGAGGTGATAATTAAAACAAACCACAAACCATTAGAAGGTTTATGGAAACAGAAAGGCACTTCAAATAGATTATTAAAGTGGGCAATAAAAATACAAGACATGAACATAAAAATCATATACGAACCAGGTAGAATAAATAAAAATGCAGATGCATTGTCACGCATTCTTGAGTTAGGAGCACTCGAGGTTTTCGCATTAGTCACAAAAAAACCAATAGATATATACGATGAACAATGGAAAGATCCAGAGATTTCTAAAATAAGAGAGGATATTAGAAAAGGAACAAATCAAAAATACAAAATTGGAAAACAATTAACATTAGTACCAATAGAAAATCGGTACATCGAGAAAATTATTAACAGATAAAAGGAAAAACTTAATGAGCGAAATCATTAAAAGGATAGCTAAAATTTTTAATATGCAAAAAATCAATACAACAGTGTATCACTCTCAAACTGATGGGTTAGTAGAAAGATTTAACGGGACACTTCTCAGTAGATTAGCGGTTTTTGTTGAAAAAAATCAAAATGATTGGCTCAAATACGTTAATCAATGTACACTGTTGGAAAAAAAATTTCGGCAAATGCCAATTTTCTTAAAAAGTACGCTAATCCGAAAGAAAAGCACCTTTAAACCAAATTAAACAAAGTAAATTCTCTTTTTATATTATTTAAACATATTAAGGGTCTAGTATATGCTTTTAAAATCAATGAAATTTATACTTTTTCAAAACAGACTGGAAAAAAAATTTCGGCAATTATATTTAATAAGGTATATGTTTCCCTTTGGCTCGAATCACACAATTAACTCTATCGTTCATAGTCTTTACGAGTCTTTTACAAAGCTCTGAATCGATATTTTCCCATATTTCTATAACATACTGCTCAAGTTCTCTTAAATTAGTCGGCTTTCTTTTCCTTACTTCTCTCTTCACGTAATCCCATAAATGTTCAATGGGATTCAAATCTGGAGATTGTGCTGGCCAATCTAGCACATTTACATTCTTAAAAATGAAGTATTCGCCTACAACTCTGGAAGTATATTTAGGATCATTATCCTGCTGAAAAACAAATTCATCATCGAGACCCATATCTCTTGCCGAAGGACCTAGATTTTTATTTAGAATGGACTTATACATTAGACCATCCATCTTTCCCTTGATAATATGGAGTCTCCCGACACCTTTAGATGACATGCATCCCCATAACATTATACTACCACCTCCATGCTTTATAGTTGGAAGACAATTTTTAGATTCTAAGGCCTTTCGTTTCTTTCTATAGACTCTCTGCCGCCCATCGGATGAAAAAAGGTTAATCTTTGTTTCATCGCTCCAAATAACCTTATCCCAATCACTTTCTTCCCAAGAAGATCATTCATTTGCCAAATCCAATCTTCTCTTAATATTGGATTTGGATAATTTCGGTACCTTCCTTGGGACTCGAGATCTATAAGAGGTATCTTTGATATAGTTTCTTACTGTTCTGCTTGTAACTGATTTTTTAGTAGTCTTTTCTATTTCATTTTTGATACTCTCAGATGACGTAAACGGATTTTTTTCAATTTCATTTAAAATAATCTGGATATCTGAATCATCCAATGACTTTTTTCTTCCAGAACCAGACAATCTCAATACAGTATCATGTTTCTCATATTTCTTTATGATACTGTATATTGTAGACCTTGGAATATCCAGTCTTTTGGAAATTTCAGAATCCGAGAGGTTTTCTTTATGCAACCTTATTACCTCTGAATCACGTACAATTTTAGTTTCATTTATGCTCATTAAGGGGTAATAAATTATTCCACAATTTTATTTTTTGGCGGGAAAAGTTTTGAGAGGTTTGTAGAAATCTGCCGATTTTTATTTTCCAGGCATATAATAAAATCAGGTTTAATTTTTAGATTTAAACAGAAAATCAATTATAATATCGAAAATAAAAAGCATAAACCATGTTGAACTTGTTAGTTTTAATACATGCCAAATTTTCATTAATAAATAATGATATTATTAAGGACTAATTCGAAAAAAAGACATTTGCCGAAATTTCTTTTCCAACAGTGTATTTATATTCCTTATATTACACCCACACGAAACAACAAGGTGTTCACCATATTTTTAATGTTTTTGAGAGAACCTGCAACACCTATCGACACAATGTTTGAACCACGAGTGTCACAATATTTAAATGCGCCAGATTATCTAACATTAATGCAAGAACGAATGTAAGAGATATATAAGGCAGCTAACTTAAAAGTTAAATTCAGACATGAACAGTATAAAGCTGATTACGATAAGACAAGTAAACCTCATACTTTTAAGGGGAAAGAAAATAGTTCGACTTATGTCACCACAAGTAGGTAAAGGTAAAACAATAAAGTTAGAAAGACTTTTTAAAGGTCCGCACAAGGTAGTTAAAGTAATAAAATAAAAATCTACATATACAAAAGCATAAAAAAGAGGATCCTATAGTAGTACACGTAAACAGATGTAAATTTGCAGAAACTAAGTTAGCAGTAGTACCACTCAATAAATACAATTTAAGATCACAAATAAGGTTAATGATGTCAGCAATCATGTTTGCGATTATAGGGTTAATTAGCTCAAAAGAAATAGAAAATAGAAACGTATATAAAGCAGAACATATGGGAGAGAACATCCTAATAAATATTCCGCCGAGGAAAAATCTATACCTAAAAACAGCTGATAGAGCAAAATTAATGAAGATGTTAAAGGACAGAGTAGACACTGTTAGATTTTGAAATTTAAAACCGAATATTAGATATGTTGTATGTGCATATACATACAACTTAGCAAATAAAATGTAAAAGAGTAAGAACCACAACGATAAATAACCATAAAACAACCAATATAATAACACCAACGTTAATTACAACACTTGCCACCACAAATATAATATCTACCCATAAAATGTCACAAATCACAACAAACATAGATCTCAAGACTACATATAGAACAATAAGACAAATATAATCTCTAACTACGTAATATACTTAGTCTTCTCGTAGAAAAGTAATGAGGATATTACCTTAACGGCCCCGGAGAAATGTTGAATGACAGGAGTCGAGTAATATCCTACTTCAAATTAAACAACAATTATCGTATAGGCCAAAATAAATATCGTGTCAATATCGCCTCCGAGCTGGCCTAAATAAATCGATCAATCTAATTCAATCCTCAAATACCTTATCAATTCCCCAATCCAACATTCAATCAAAATCCAAAACTTTACAATTGACAATATCCTATTTGATAATGCATATATTTGACGTAATTTTATTTTTACCGTAAAGAATTATTCTATTTGAATTTATTTTATTTTAATGTAACAAATTGTATTTAATTAGTAGTGTAGTTTTCAGTTGTTAATATATTTTACATTTTAATAATACAGTGGAAAAATTTACTATTATTATAGTGATGTCCAATAATGAATATTAAAATCTTTGTTTTAATATTCAGAATTAATTAGACACTTTTTGAATTAAATAAATTGTTATATAAATTGACTTTTAAAGAGATTGTAATTGGCGACTATGCCGAAAAAATCGAACCGATTTATGCGGTAACAAGAATTCAGAATAGGAAGATGATTATGGAATCTTTGCCTAAACAGACAAAAGAAATTTTAATGTCAGAAGATTCGACACCCGAAGCATGACGGAAGCAGAGCAATGGCTCAAGGACATTGAAGATTGATGCTCCTTAATGATCTGAATTTAGTAATTATTTTTGACTTACTTTTAGCTGAAGAGACGTCTATCCATTGGAAAGAATTTAAAGACATCTCCACGACTAATTTAAATGCTCGTGAATGGTTTAACGACACATTTACAAAAAAGAAGTCTATTGTGGATAAAATTTGTGAATTATCATCAGTGAGACTAAATTACGATGAAAGATTCATTACATTTGAAATTCGAGTAAAGAAACTCGTTGACAAAGTTTATGACTGTGGAATTTCAAAAGTAAACATCGTCAAACTGATTTTATGCAACAGAGTTCGGAACGACCGTTTGAAAGAAGGCCAATATTACAAGAGAAGAAATTAGAAATTTAGAAAAGGTATTTGAAGCACGAAAAAGTTTTGATGCGAAAGAACGGTTTGTAGAAGTCCAAGCAGTAGTTAAATCGACTTATGCAAACGTTACTCAAGATAAATAGAAGCAATGGATTCAAAAATTCTTTAATAACAGAATATACCCAAATCGTCAAACAGAAATAACTTAGAAAATAGAAATGAAAGAAACAAAAGACAATTCGATAAAGTGAAACCAGTGGCAGAACAATATAATGAGAGGACAATTACGGAGCGTAGACCTCCACATTTAGTTTCAATGAAACATATCGAGCGGACGATTTATAATAGATATTGTGGTTTATCAGAACCAGTAAAAGAAAGGTTAAAACCTGGTCAATGCTTTTGTTGTGGACAAAATGACCATATGCGATTTGAATGCCCATTGAAGGATAAGTGCTTAATATGCTGTAAGGAAGATCATCCATTTAGAAGTTGCAATTGTTAGTGAAATCACGAAGTAATACACAAAGACTAGAACAAAGAGATTATTGTATACATGAAAAAAACGATGATAGATCTGATGAATTGATAGAACCATTCATTTATAATGTTGAGACCAAAAAACCAAGAAGAACCTGTTGCTTACATTTCGTAAGTAGGGTTGAGACAGTAGATGAGTTTAAAAAACGAAATGTTGAAAGGAAAGATGTGATGTTTAAGCAGGATGATGACAGAAAGTGGAGTATGATGGAAATAAATGTATTTCATGTAGAGATACTATGGGATTCAGGAGCTTCAATCAGTGTGATGAGTGAGAAATGTTGAAGATTGATTGACAGTCCAATATTGATGGACAGCAGAATACGGTTCAGTGGGTTTTTTTCAAAAGAAGACGAGAAACCTCTCGGAAGCGTTAAAATCGTTGCAAAAGGGAACAAAAATTTCGAGAATTGAATGTTATTATTGTTAGGAAAATTCATCTAGATTTCATATGAGGAGTAGACACCATGAAAATATTTGGCATAAAGCTTAAGGAAGTCAATAATATTGAATCCTCGTTATTTAACAAGAGATTTATAGATTCCAATCGGTTAAAGATTACGTTATTGACACTCAAGTTGGACATGAATTCGAAGTTGGGTACTTTAATATCTCAGTTTAGCAACATTTTTATGGCATCCATATTTGATTTAGGTCATACAAAAGTAATAACACTGAAATTAAGACTTCAGGTCCTCCAATTTTACAAAATCCCAGAAGACAACCAATGCATTTAGAAGGCAAAGTTGAAGAGTAAGTACAGAATTTATTAGAAGCTGGAGTTGTGAGGAAATGTCAAAGTCCGTGGAACACACCATTAATGATAGTTGGAAAACAAGATGGCTCTATATGAATGTGTCTTGATTTCAGGTTATTAAATTCGGTTACTGAAAAGTTTTCATTTCCTATGCCATGCATGCAATTATTATTGAATTGCTTAGGTAAGTCAAATATGTTTTCTTCCATTGACTTAAGATAGGCCTATTATCAAGTAGAGTTGAATGAAAATTCACAAATCAAGACTGTATTTAGTACAAAAGAAGGACAGTTCTGTTTCAATAGGTTACCATTTGGCTTGTCAACAGCTCCTGCCACTTTTCAGAAACTGATGCATCAGATATTGGAAGGATTAGTTTTCAAAGGAGTGATTGTGTACTTTGATGACATTTTAATATATTCTGAAAATCAGGAAACTCATGATAAACTCCTATTTGAAGTATTCACACGCATTAGAGATTCCGGGTTAAAAGTCAAACCAGGGAAATGTGCTTTCAATAAAAGTGTATTAAATTTTATTGGTCATACAGTGAGTGAAAAGCGAATTCAAAAAATAAAAGTAAGATTTCAGAAATTGAAAATGCAACTGAGCCAAAGAGTACTACAGAATTGAGATCATTCCTAGGTTTAACAAATTATTATCGAAAATTTATCAAGAATTATTCAATAATAGCAGCACATCTGTACGCCAAAACGACAGGTAATGACAAAATGATTGTTTAGACTGAAAAATGTAGGAAAAGTTTTATCAATTTATAGAAACTCTTATGTGAACCACCAATATTAGAATATCCAATGGCAGATCGACTATTTATCACTGATACGGATGACAGTTTTGGAGACAGTTTTGGTGCAATTTTATCTCAGATTAAGGAAGACGGCATCGAAGGAGTGATCGTGTATGGTTCAAGACATTTGACAAAGCATGAAATGGAATATTGTATGACTAGAAAAGAGTTGTTGGGTCTTCACGAATTTAATGTAAATTTTAGACAGTATTTATATGGGAGCAGATTTGTAGACTGAACGGATCACAAGGCATTGACATTTATGAGTACAACAAAAAAGCCAATAACCCCACAATTTCAGACATGGATAGAAAATTTATCCGAATACGATTTTGCGTTACAATATAGAAAGGGAGAAGAACATGGAAATGTTGATAGTATGTATCGTTTAAATAATACCATATGCTCTCATTGTCATATTGGACACAAAGATGCCAAAGAGGCGAAATGTAGAACTCGGTACATTAATAGTTTTCAAGAAGTTCAAATATTATGAAAATTATTAGACAGAAGCAAAACGAAGACGGAGTTACTTCAGAAATCATATCATATCTTAATGAAAATGAGGCTCACATATCTTATGAAACAATCAGTAGCAGTATTTTCAAGTATTTGAAAATATTACAGATACAATATGATGTATTGATGATTAATACAGACGGAAAACTTGCAGTGGTTGTACCCGACTCGTACGTAAAGTTTTAGTAAATTATTTTCATATTCAACTATGCCATCTGAGTATCATGAAAACCTTATTTTATTTAAAGGACTTATTTTTGGCCATCCATGAATCAGATTATTACAGAGTGTATTTATAAATGCAAGATTTGTGCTAGTAGAAAGATTGATCAAGAAAGAACTAAAGAAATCTTATTGCCAAGAACAGGAGAACGATTTTTAGAACAGATAGTAGCGGATATTGCTTATATGGAGAAAAAAGAAAGTAAGAAATACGTGATAATAATAATAGATCATTTTAGTAAATTGGTCAGTTTATCAGCAGCAAATACACAGGATGAATCAACAATTTTGAATGTCATTTTGAATAATTGGATACATCATTTTGGTAGACCTGAAAGCATTCTTACAGATAGAGGAAGAATTTTTGAAGGATCAATGTTTCGTGATTGGATGAAGAAATTTGGTATAAAACAAGAATTTAGTTCACCATACCAAGATCAATCGAATGGTTTAGCAAAGCGAATTATAAGAACAGTTCGAGACATGTTAGCAATATCATTGGCAGAGATTAATACAAAGAATAATTGGTGTAGATTGTTACCAAAGATTGAATTTAGTTTGAATGCTACAATACAAAACTCGACAAAATTCTCACCTTTTGATATTGTATATGGACGGAAAATTAATTTATATTAGGGTGTAGGACATATACAAAAATGCAGAGAAGAAATTGAGGATGAAACGAAAACTAATCTAGTAAAGGCAACTACAACTATGCAAAATAGAGATTCAGACAACCGAGGTACTCGAGTTTTCATGGTGGGAGAGAAAGTATTAGTACGCCTTTGACGAAAGAAGAATGGAATTCAATATGAAGGACTTTACAAAATTTTAAAATTCTTATAGCCAAGCCAAGTTGAATTACAATTTCCACATTCAATCAAATCAAGAAGAATCAAATGGCTTAAGAAGTACAAAGAAAATGAAAAAGAGGAGAGTGATGTCCAATAATGAATATTAAAATCTGTTTTAATAGTCAGAATTAATTAGACACTTTTTGAATTAAATAAATTGTTATATAAATTATGACTTTTGAAGAGATTGTAACTATTATTATTAACATTATTATTTATTAGTATGATTTGTATTATTAATTAAAATCCAAGTTGAACTATTATGAATTAAGCTAGAACATTATTTAGAAAATAAATGATTTAAGTATAAACATTTAGTGACAGTTCTAGCCTACAGTAACATAAATATTTATATTATATAAATAAAATATTTTATTTTAACATGGTTAAATTTAGCATAAATACTGAACTAATATTTAGTTCAGTTGCCTAAATTTCTAACGAAAAAATATTTTTTGAAGGGATAGACCCCTGATATGAGACTAAAAAATTCGCAAAACTAAACGACACAAATTTTTGATTCTTTTTTGCAATAAAAATTTACACAACCTGAAATAACATATAAACTTTACATAGCACGCACCCTTGTTGTTTCTTGGTTTTAGTTTATCTGAATTTAAATTGAAATTTTATAGCAATCGATTTATTAGGTAATTGTTGTTGAATAAATATATTTTATATAGCGTCTTATTGCTTTTACTATATAGGAACCACCACGTTGGGGTTTTGAGTATCGAGACCTCAAATATTTAAAATCAAATAACAATAATGTCTGTCAAAATATCAAGAGCATAGAAAACGTTGAATTTCAAGATGAAGATTTTTGAACGCATTCAAATATAAATAGTGATGATGAAAAACTTATTGATAATCTAATAGAAGGTCATTTGGAATCTAAACAAAGAAACAGAGTATATTGATGATAAAAATGACATGCAAGTATGCACCCGATATGAAGAATTCAATTTTATTGAAAAATTAGAAGAATATTTTTTTTTATAAACGCAACTCAAAACATTAACCATATATGGAATTTAACATCTGCTTTGCAAAGCGAAAAACCAAAAAAAAGACTCAAAGATCACATTATCTTTTCCACAAAAATTAAAATTCATTATTCTTTTTGTTTGTTTTTTTTTGTGACTATACATAAGAATTAAAATTTAATGAGGACAGTTTATCTCATTAAAAGCAGGGTTATGTATAATTGTTTTTCTCTCTCTGTTAATTAAGAAATGTTCATATTATCTTTTAATATGAACATCCTTAAATTTTGATTTTTAGTGTTCACAATATGCAACACTGACTGTATTTGTTTGGTTAATTTTTTTTCAACAGTTAATAAACTATTTAACAAGTAATTTTTATTTATTTCATTTATATAATTTTATTTTTATGAATAATTCACTTATATAATTACTGGCGATCTTCGCACATATTTACCATTCTGGTTGTGAGAATATTTAGGCATATTTATCAACGAACAACGTGGAAAAATTAAAACCTAAAATGTTTATAAGCATAAGAAAATATTAAAACTTTAAAAGCTTATTCTAGAAATCTTCAAGCATCATCCAGTGAAAAGAATTGCCCAATTTTATACAGGAAAATAAATTTGTTGTAAAATCAATTTATAATAAATTTGTGTACTGTTTTGAAAAATGAATGTTAAAAGTATTCGGTTTTATTATAATGAACATGAGAAGCAAAATATTGAAATTTTCACATTGAAAACATTATTACATCGAACAATTTACTTTATTTTAATTCAATATTTCAAAGGTTTGCAAAAGTAAACATGTGCCGAAAACTTTTGTTAAATGTAAAAATTTTTAATCTATAGTCTGAAACAAAATGAAGATAAAGAAAATAACAGTTTTTTTCAATTGAATTTAAATTCTTAGTCCTTGTAGCGCCGTACCTTTGCATGTGCAACTAGGGCAATTGCATTTGGCGCACTATGTTTGAGGAGCCCCCATAAACTACACAAAACGAAAATTGAAACATAAAATAATATATAAAAAAATTTCTGCACAGGGGTCCAAAAGTTACATCACGGCACAGAGTCCTTTGATAATTATTTCAAATTTTAATTTATATCTGAAATAATTAAAAGAAAGCACGAACAACAGTAAATTAAAAATGAACAACGCGAATACACTTTTGAAAAGTCTATTATAAAATATTACAATTATTATTACAAATAGAATGATAACAATTAATTGTTAACAATACTATAAAGTCTATATTGACAATGGCCCCCGTTTCCACTATCTCGTTCAGCAACAGAAAATAAATATGTTAAACAAAGAAGAATTTCTTCAGTTTCAGCCTTTTGCACAGTCTAAAAAGTTAAATAAGAATCATTTGCGTAAAATTCTGATTTGAATTATAATTAATAAATTTGACTATAAAAGTCATCATTTCCTTAATATGTTAAATTTTTGGTGGCCTTGCGAATCTTAGGCTTGATTTTCAACATTAGAACACGTAAAATATACAGTCTTTGAAGAATAGAACTACTTTAGAATTAGTCAGAGGCTACTCCGCCTAAGCCTAAAGATAAACGTGTATTCATTCATAAATCCACACAGACACACACACACACACACACACATATATATATATATATATATATATATATATATCCGTATAAAGTACACTTTAATGCCACGCTAAAATAATACAATTTTTACTTTCTGGAGAATAGTTGAATAATATTTCTATTACTTATTTAAATAATAAATTTTCTATCCTGGTCTAAACTGCATTTTCATTTCGGATTTCACCAATATGATTAACAACTGTAATAAATTCACCGCGTCATCATTTAATTTGTTGGACCTTGTATAATAAAATGGCTCATACTATTTACACAGTATCTGTGCTTGATCGCCATAAGCCCATTTATATTCACTTTCATTGGCGTTTATCTTATGTACGTTCTTCACCTTGATGGTAATATTCTTTAATTAGATCATCTAAAATTGTTTCTTTATTGATAACATTAAACTTCACAAGCATTCCATGATAGTTTTTGGTTTTACAAGCGACCAGGCTTATGAAATAAATGTAATTGCATCGAATATAGTGAGATTTTTTGATAAGACCGAATTATGTTCCTTATTATACATCAGAGGTCAAATATAATATTTGAAATCTGCGTGCATGTGCCTGTAGACTTCTTATTATACCCGACATCATATGTTTGCAATATACCAGTAAGATTTCGTTGCAAGAAAATAATCTTAATGTGACTAAGGATGATTCCTTCATCAAGAATATGCGCTGGAGTGTCATATATAAAAAAAATTTTCTTTCAATTTTCATTACGTAATTTTTAGTTCAGTTCCATTAAGTTTCTGTTAAATATCGAATCAGTAATCCACGATTTAGCACTTTAATCATTTTAAACGCCATACTGTGAAGGATTATTGTTGCTTCTAGTCTTACATTTTGAAAACCATTGTTCAAAGCGTTAAATAGAGAGGGATCCATTCCAATTTCTTCCGCTATACATAACGCTTTCTTTTGTAATATTGGTCCTGTTATTAAATATCCATACATTCTGGCTGTGCAACGTAATTACAGGTAATTACATAATTTAATTTTAAGATTTTAGAATAACTTTCAATTTTTACTTCACTGTTATCTGGCAATCAACTTTTCTCTATCAGATGATACACAATTTTTTTCAATTTAACATGTTAATATTTTCATCGGCATATAATTTTGCTTAATAACTATGGCAACGAAAATCAATTTAGAAAATAATAATCTTTAATTAGAACATAATTTAATTGTACAAAGTGTTGAATTAATTGAACATCAAATACACATAAAGTTAAAGCTATGAAATAATTACAAATGTTATGTAAAACGTTTCAAATTTTTTTAAAAATTGATATTAATAAATATTTAAAAACAGTTAAATTTTGCGACGTTTAATTTTATAGCAAGTTTGCTCGCCTTTTTTACTCAGACATCGTGTTGGCATGTTTAATTTATTTTCTATCCTCTTGTCTACCACATAATAATACTGTTAAATTTTGCAACACTATTTTCTCCGCACCATTAAGTTTGTGTTTTTCTTTTGTAATGCAATCGACTTTTTCTAGACTACAGAAATTGCTAATTTTTGAAATAAAATAGTGATTTGTGCTTCAGCTATTAAACTTTTTTGGAATTCCTAATCAAACAGATTTAAAAATTTTTGAAAATATGCTTTTTTAAAAATTCAACTTTCATCCGTAGCTTTTGATCATAAAAAATTAAAAAATCCAACCATTAAAGTAAATTTTTTTTAATGTATTTGTATTTATCCTCATAAAAAGATAAATTCCAAAAATTATTTACTTGAAAAACACTGAAGTTTTCTAAAACTGAATTCATGGTTTCTTTGTCTTTGAACTGTTTTAATCGAACCAGCAGTTTTTTGAGATAATCACACATGGGATAATTCTCAACGACGAAACCCATTTCATCATTGGCAGTGGAATGGTCAATGATCTATATAATACTTTTAAATTTCAAATTTTTCTCAAACTTTATACTTTCACATATCACACTAGTCACCGTTAATAGAAAAATGATAAAAGCAAGATAATTATTTTTTAATATTTCAATGAACAATGAGATTTTAGCTACTGTGATTCTGTAATTATAACGTTCAATAAAACTGAAAATTATTTATTATAAAAAAATTGTGTCAGTAAAATTATTAGTAAAAGAAATTTCTGTAATAAAAGAAAAATTTTCTCTAAAGTAATTAATGAATAATGAGCTCAACAAAATAAATAATTTCAACCTTGTAGTCAATTACGTAAGTCACATTAAATAGGCCAATCAGATTAAAGAATTAAGTTGAAAAAAAATGTTTCCAACATTATTTTCTAATGAAATTTCAAATGTATTTGTTCACTGAAATTGTCATATCGTTTTCGGAGTGTTTTAGAATTCATCTGTGAATTGTAAAAGATTTTGATTGAAATTTAACCAATTTATATCACTATTTGAATTTCTCAAAATTTCATCAAGATTATTTTTATCGAGAATAGTTTCAACACCAACCAAAAAAATTTCAAGAACGAGAAAAATTAAATTATTTACTGAATAATGTTAAATAATAAAATTGTATTCTTCACTTACATTAAAATAATCAATGTGGCTTAAACATATAATATTAAACTGGGCTCTCCCAGTGCCGGCCTTTGAGGGAGGTGGCGAGGTCGGGCGCCAAAATAGGCTACTTGCTATCTTTCGTGATTTCTTATTTCAGCTGTTAATGATAAAAATTTCTTGTTTCTTTTGAAAAATTTATGCAAGTATATTTTGTTTCATTACCCTTACGCTGTATCCGTATTTCAGGTAATTCACTAACAATATCATCAAATGATGCTCTTTAGAAATAAATACATTTGGAAAATATAATTTCTTTGAAATTAAAATGAATAATAAGTAGGCCAACCCAAAAGTCAATGTTTTAGAATATTTTGAAAATCAAATATTATTAATTACACCAAAATTACTTTTGCAGTTTGAAGATATTATTTTTTATCGTTAAAGGCAGCACCATTAAAAACAAACAAGATCTAAAGAATCGATAGGGGTACCTCCTAATGTTATATTGACAAGGTGGGGGGAGGGGCTGGGTGAAGGCACCAGGGCCGGCGAAAGCTTATTTATCGCCCTAGGCAAAACATATTAAAACGCCCCTTTTCACACAAATTAATAAAAAAATAAATATATATAAGAAAACAATAAAATTAAAGTGACATTAATTTATAATCAATTCCATAAATGTTACAAAATTAAAATTTAATTTTTCTTGCCTTCTTCCTCGCAAAAGTTTCTACTAATTCCTTCAATTCCAATTTCGAAGCGTAATTACATTCTATTGAAATTGTTGCTAAGTCCACAAGTCTGTTTGCGACATAGTTGAACGCAAGTAACTTTTAATTAATTTCAATTTTGAAAAACTGTGTTTTCCACTAGCCACGGATACTGGAAGTGTTAATAATATTCTCAAGGAAGCAACAACATTTGGTACACAATCTTCCCATTTTTGTTGTACTATATAGATTTGAGTACATCTGATGGTGACATAGGCTTTGGAAGCCTTTGAACTACTTGAAGCTAATTACAAAGATCATAGGCATCAATATCTTTATTTTCTTTATGCGTCAAAGATGTTTCTAAATGTTTGCAGTCAGTAAGTATATCCGTAGATGTCTTTTTGTTGATATTGGATATATCATAAATGAAGCCAAATAAAATATCATGTTGTTCTAACTGTTGGAACCTCTCTTCAATAGACTGTATAGCCATGTCCTAGATAGTGTAGCAGAATTCTACTTTGATTTTATGTTTAGGATCTTGTGGTGCCTTGAGCTTCATATTCAAACTGCCGTTTATGTCTCCTTCTTCTACATTCATCGGCTCAAATTTCGCTTCTGTTTCTAATTCCTTTGCGATCTCGGCAGCATCAATTAAAACTTGTTCAAAACCATTATCACTCCTACATTTTAAGAGGTAATTCTTAGTCACTTGAAGTTGTTTTGTAACTGAATTTATAGCAGAATCCTCTTTTTGTAGTATTTTGCTTGTAACATTCACTTCATTAAGAATGTTGTACCATGTGACAAGGGATACAATAAGCTTGAATTTACAAATTGCATCAGCAAGAGCCTTTGCGTCAGTTCGGGAAGTATTACCAGATGAATTATTTAGTCTTGGGTCATCAAAAATCTCTATTAAAGTATCATATATTGGACCAAGCTGATACCTTTTAGGCTTCGAAGCATCAATCCTACTTTCCCATCTTGTTTAGCTCAATGGTTTAACTGTTAAAATCACGATATGGCTAGTAAACACATGCCAACGTTGAGTCGATGCAGAGAAGTAATTATGAATCTGTTGAACTAAACTGAAGAAATTAGTCGCTTCTAGGCAACATTTAGAGGCATCATAGAAAACTAAGTTTAAAGAATGTGCATTGCAGGGAATAAAAAAGGCTTGCAGGTTTATGTTTAGAATGCTGTTTTTGTACACCTTTTTCTTTTCCTTTCATATTACTTCCATTATTATACCTTTGCCCACGGAGATTTTCAATTTGTAATTCCATTTGCTTAAGCTTTTCAATCAAAGTTTCTGTTATGAATGCCCCAGTAGTTTCTTCTAATGGAACAAATCCTAGGAAATGTTCTCTTATTATTACTGCAGGCTCGAATATCTCACTATCTAAGGATTTGATAATATCAACAAAACGTATAATAATAGTCATATGTTCAATATGACTAACGTCTGGTGTGCAATCCAAAATAATTGAGTAATATTTTGTTGATTTCACAAGTGACAAAATTTTATTTTTAATAGCTCTTGCTAGGATCTACATAAGTCCATTTTGAATACCTTTTCCCAGATAATGTACCATAATGTCTTGATTTTTGACAATGCACAAATGTACGTTTATTACAGGGTCAAAGAGGGCTAGATATTCTACAAACTTCGAAAAATTACCGTTGTTATTGTACAACTTTTCATTTGTTCCACGAAATGCTAAGTTTTGAGTGGCAAGTACTCTAATCAAAGCGATCAAACGTTCCAAAATTTGCCGCCAATATTGTTCTTCTTCTTTGATATTCTGCTGGTTAATATTATCAATTGTTTTTTTCTTTTGATATACGCACATCAAGTTCTTTCCACGTCTGAAAGTTGTCTAAATGGAAAGTATTCCTTTTATGTGAAAATAGAATTGCTCCAATATTTTTCCAGTCTTTTGATCCTGATTTTTCTAGGATTGACGAGCTGTTTTTGTTAAATAACTTGCAAAAAACCGCAAAAAAAACAAAAAACTGTATCTTTTATAGTTGAATATATCAACCATGAACGGTATACTTCTTCACCATTGGCTAGTTTTCTCTTATAGTGAATTGGAGAAAATCTTTGGAATTTTAAATTTTTGGAATCTTTGGGAAAATTATATGTAATAATTTGATGTGATGGATTTTATTATTGTATTGATATCATTACAATAATCAAACCAATTTGCCGGGTCATTGTAATCTACATAATTAATCGTGGCACTGGTACTGGATTTAATTTCATGAGAGCATTCGCTTTGCATCATAATATCAAACCATGAAACACCTTCTTCTCTTTTATTTAACTTTCTCTTAACTTTAACAGTCGACCACCACTTTCCCTCTCACGCTCTTGAGCTCTGAGTTTTGCGCTTACGATTTTGAAATCCCGATGGATTTTTTGATGACATTTTAAAAGTACTAGTGTACCACTATAAATAATATTTAATTATTTTAATACAACAACGTAATATTTCCTATTAAACTTACCAACAAAGAAGTGGTTAATGTTTAGTCGTATGAAGGATAACAAAATAAAATTTACTGCACGTAACTTTACTGACTCATTTATTTTTCTAATAATGCACAAAATTACACTTATCAGTAAAACACTTGCTATAATCTCATAATCTGTTCTCTGAATATATGAAATTGACCAAAACAATTGCACGTGTTTTAGAACACCGCGTCATGCGCTGGAGCGATCTCTAATTCAACATTAAAATTAAAAGATTTATATTAAATACAAATCGAAACTCATTTTGCCATATATTTGCATACAAAATTCTGGGATCGGTTCCAAAGGAAAAAAAATAAATGAAATAGTATTAAAATTGAGTATTAAATTAAAATAAGTTTTATTTCTTAGTAGTTCATGATATATTAAATAAATATAAATAATAAAATAAATATAGTAGTTCACTTTATATATAACAAAACATAAAATTATAATTAAACAAAAAACTTGAATTCAACAAAAAATAACAAATTTTTTGGATTATAACATTACAATTACAAAAAAAAATTTTTTTTTCAAAGGTGCAAATCGGGGGATGGGTGTAATTATCTTTTATTACCCTGTGTCTATAGTTTATATAATATAATCAAAGTTATTAATTATTAGTTATTTTTTAATAAGGGTGATTACACATTTTGTCGCTCCTCTCTGGATAGCACACTAGGAGACCGCCTAGTTCGTCTTAATGGTAGCGCCTGCTCTGGAAGGCACCATTCTAATCTTCCACGGGTAAAAATAGTCGATATGTGACCTGATGAAGGCATTTTAGTCTAAAACTGTAAAATAAATACAACAAAAGGCAACTTATCTGTAGATCAAATAAAGAGAAACCAAGAGATACACAATATTTGAAACATATAAGGATTTTAAGTTGAACTTTCAAATGATATATGCAATGTTGCTTCTTATATTAGAAAGAGAATTATCAAAATGATATGGTTTGCAAAGCAAATGGAGAAAATACTAATTTCCCGCCGTCAACATATATGTTTAAGAATATACCAATGTTTCAGTTTTTGAAGGCGACAAGAAAAATCCGCATGAAGGCGCCAATAAGGCTGAGGCCGGCCTAATATATATTTTAATTATAAGTCTTATATATTAAACTATTTATTTTTTATACTTATTTGTCGATATTAAATTAAATATAACATAAATAAACTATTATATTAAACCATAAACCCGTTAAAAACGTTTACCTCCGATTTAAAGGACGTAAGTCTAAGGATCTTATTAACACCATGTAAGTCACTGAGTTAAATTTAAATACATGAAGTTTTCATATAACAAAAATTTATTACAGTCATGCCCAAACGATGAAGAAATGAGAGTATTGAAGAAACTGAGAAGTGATTTGCATCACAACGTTTACGAACTGCTGTAAACCGTTCTTTTCAACGTCTTTCTTTTGAAAATATATTCCTTTCGCCTTTATTGCTTTAATAATACGCCTGGTTTCTTTGCCCAAAATTGTGGCTTTGTTGTTGATTTGAGATCATCTTATATAGGAGATCTCTCCTCAACAACTAATTAGATTTTTACAAATTTCGTTTTTATTTTCAGAAATTTTCATCAGATTTTCGGGTAATTTATAGTCATAATCTAATTTTATTCTCTACCGATTTGGTCATTCAAATTAAATTTTAATCGCAGAGATTTCTCCCTAATTGAATAATTATATTTACTTGTTTATTTTTATTTCAATTAATTAATTGATTTTTATTTTCTTAATAACTTTTTCTAGGGGCTGCAATTGTCTAGTCAATTGACATCGGTACATACTTATTTCCACGGGAAAATGTTGACTTATGATTTTAACTAATCTTTTAATTAATTAATTTCTGATTTTGTGCCTAATTATTATAATTTTTTCTAATATATCATAAAGAAATATTTTAAAGATAAATGAGTACTTAACAATATGTACGATTAATTGAAGCTTTACTTAAATTAATGCGCTAGGGTAACATAAAATTGAAAATTTTAAATTAATTAAAAGCTAATTAAATATTTAAAAAGTAGAAATTATTATTTTTCGGCGAAAAACTTGTAACATGTGGAAAATTTAAAATTGAAGACGAATAAAATAATCTTAAAATGATCAGAGTAATATAATCAATTATAATCGAATCGATACTGATACAAATCAATAGGATCGAATTCTTAACCTCATTTATAATTCGAGGGAAGCCTATCAATCCTTCGAAGATCTCGAGATTGACACGTTGATTAATCTTTTAAAATAATTTTAGAGGGAACTACATCAATAATTGCTAGTTGTTCCAAAAGCCGGGATGTCTCAATGATAACATAACAGACATTTTGTGGATACTTCTAACCCCAAAATTCTATATTGAAAATACAATGTTGTTACTAAGTAGTCGGTAATAAATTCATTTTATTGTTAATTTTTCTAGGTTCATTTTATTTGATATTGAAAATTAAGGATGTTAAAATGTACTTATAATATATAATTACCTGCTTGTCTTCTACAATTGCTTTGGTAAATGTGCAAATTTTGGTGTTCAAACAAATTTTACCGGGACATGACGTTTTAAATCTATTATTATTATTATTTTTATTGCTTTAAATAATTATTAACTTGATAGATATCCTATATTTGTCATCCTCTCGAAGTTCGGAATACATATCAATCTATATTTTTAATTTAAAAATTAAAACAAACAATTAAATTATACCCATATTTTTAACAGAAAAAAGCACGGATTCTTATAGGTACCAATTAATTCTTTAAGTCCACTTTGTAAAGGAAACTTATCCCAAATCTGACTGGCATTAATCGGTTCTAAAAATGTCGGTCCAATATTTTCCAGCATAACCGAAGAATTCGATAATGGACCTAAGTGTATAAATTCATGAATTTTTCCCGGTTGATTCCAATGGCAAGGCTCCAAATTCTTTAATTAAAATAATTCATATATATTTATATCTATATTTTAAAACAATGTTTCAAATAAATGGAAATTTTGACGAAATTAAAAGAATTTAACTCGAGTCACTTTGTGATGATAATTAGTACTAACAAAAAGTTGCATTAATTAGCATTATTTTAAGAGTCCCGATCATTTTATGAAACTTGATTAATAGAATTAAAACTCCATTTCCTTTTATTATCAATTACAATGTATTTTTCACTATTTTCGAATGGATCAACCTTTTAAGACATTCCGAATTCCTTTATTTGTCACTTGGATCCATTGTACAATAATTGTGAAATCATTTTAAAAGTTCATAAGGTTATAAATCTTCCTAGAATAAAATCAAATTTCTTTGCTATAATAACTTTTCAAACAAATAAAAAATTAAAATACATAAAGAAACTGTAGTGCCTGCAACATACTAAATTTTAATTATTTAAAATGAAATTACAAATACTTTATAAATAACAAATATTTAACTTATGTTTAAATATATTTACATTTTAACTGAACTTCACATTTTTATCTGCAAGAAATGTATCAAAAACTATTATATCATTTTATTATATCATTCATTCATTGATAATATTCGTCAACAAAATTCAATCATGGAAATTGGTGTTTGGTTTAATGCTCATTTCCACATATTTATGACAGCTTGAAACAACACCTACTCATTTAAAAATCGAAACAGTTTTCGAATTGATTCAGATAACAAATTTTTATATTCTCCTAAAAACGTCGGAAATTTTTTTTAAAAGCAATTTGTAACTATTTTTTAAAAAATCTGACGTGATTGACATACCATGTTTTCACATTATAAGCCAATGGTTTAGAAAAGTTCTATAATATAGTTTTTATTTATATAAGAGTAACGATCTATTAAAATGTATTAACTTTGTAAATGTTCAAATAAAATTTATTCATAAAAATAATCGTCCTTCTCACTCTTCTAAGCTAGTGGCTTATAACCCGAAAACACGGTACTAAAAAAACTTATTTCTAATATTTTTCTAATCTAATAAATACTGAAAACACAAATAAAATACTCGAATTACATAATTTCTTAGGTATTATCATATGATCCATACACAGTTTCTGCGTACATATGCAAACACTAAGAAGTTCGAAAAACCCATCAAAACTGTATTTAAAACCAAGTTCTCAAAAATTACTTCATTTAAACAAAATAAATTTAGAAATTTCAGCAAAAACAAAAAATTATTGCTTATTAGATATTGATTTTTAAAAATTGGCATAAATAAATATATGGAAGAACGCTCCAATTTACCTGCAGTAGAATTTGGGGGATAGAGTCAAACACTTGATTATTACCCTGCCTCGTTCTCAAATTGTTAATATGCCTATAATTACAGTAGCACGTAATGAGTTTTTAACTCACTTTATTTTAAATTAATTCTGAAAAATAAATCATAATAAAATAAATAATTTCTTGAATATTTTTAAATATTAATATATATATAATTGTGGAACAAAAGTCATATTTAAGAACTTGAATAATAATAAAATGATAATCCAGGTCTTAAAAATAACTTTAAAATTACTTAGCAGCCTTTTCAAAGATGACTGAAATCCGCTTGATTTTTTACAAAAAAACAAATTCCAATAAATTGATTTACATATCAACTTGTACTATAGAGATTTTATTTCATCACATTTGATGTATGCCAATTACCGTCGAAATATGGATTACTCAATAAATTAACAGCACTTAAATCTTTTAGCAATCTTGACAGTCATGGAAAACAATCAAAGTAATGAAAATGATAAATCTAGGAAACCGCGCAGTATGACAAAAATTATTTTTATTTGTAAATAATTTATTTAAATGCAAACTATCATGCTAACTGACACGATTCAGATTTTGCTCACTTTAATTCACTGGTAGTTAAATTTAATTAAAATAATTTATACAAAAACAAAAAAAGACAACATGCTGACTGAATAATCAAATGAAATCCAACAGCATTAAAAAAAGAATGATAATGAAATAAAATAGATGAAATATCTTAAAATATTTCATAATAATAAATAAAAATAATAATTTGGAATATAAAAAAAATTTTTTTAATCACAATTCTATGACATTTTTACCGGAGCTTTAACTTGAAAAACTATGATTTCTTTTAGCCCTATTTTATTATAAGAAATTGGCCCAAGATTCGAGACTACATTTGACTGACAAAGAATATTTCCTGATTTTGTACCATGAGAGGGTGAATTGATCATATGATTTTCGACATTCCATATTGTATTATTGGAATCTTTGGTAATGGACAAAGGATTTCTTGTTACTAAATATTACAGTAATTAAATAGATTAAAAAATTAATTTTAAAGTGAATTCGAAAGTTTTATTTTTCGGTAAAATATTAAATTTTATTTTTCACTAATTGAAAACAAAAATTTTTGTTTCTGTTTTGTTTCTGTAAAAGAATAATAAACTTATTGACTACATTTGAACACTTTTAGGAAGAATTGCAGTTGTTTGGTTATATAAGTTTTTAATTAAATTACTAATTCAATAAGTCGTCATAAATGACAGACGTAAAATAAATCCTATTTCTTTCGTTCTTTAGAATTTTTATTCCAAATTAAAGAAAAATACTATTTTGTAAGATGTTCGACTTATTATAGTCAGTAGAATAAACAGAATAAATTAATAGTGTTACACAGAGAAAGACAGATATATATTTTAAAAATTTTATAAAATATTACAGTTCAGAAAGCTAAAGCAAAATTATTTTGTCAAATTCATGTATTGTAAATCCTGAAAGAAAATTACTTTTTAAAATTGATCTATCACACGGGCCGAAATATGTTTTTGTGTTGTCTTATTCTGAAGGTTTCAGAGACTTAAAGCATAAAATTTTAAAACATATAGACAAGACTTAATTTAGAATTATTTACGAATCCTGCAAAATTAGTAGTATGTTCACTAATAAATTTCCAACTCAATTTAATATATGTTCTGAACTCGTGTATTAATTTTCATATAATGGGTGTAATGTCATATACATTTAAGAGATCGCATGTCATCTTTGCACTCAAGTCCTTGAGCACTGTCAACCGAATGCATTTACTAACATTAGTGATTATTTTAAAACAAAAACTAACAAATAGCTATTCTGATTTTTGTGATTGTAAGAGAGAATAATTAATGAATATTGTATAATTAGTTATTTTAAACTAATACACAATAATATGTAGTTTCAAGATCAGAAGTTATTTATGATGTTAATTGGTTGTATTTAAATGCTTGTATGTTTATGTACCTGCAGGTATTCTATATCAATATTTAGTAACAAACTCTTTTTAAGATGTTACGCAACGAAGAGCTATAAAAGAGTGTGTTGGAGATTTGTCACCGGAATAAATATTATACAACTAAGTCTTTTCTTTACAAAGATCATAGCGAAAAATTTGAGTAACTTGTGAGGCCTTGTTGATCAAATCTTTAAATTCTATAATTAATACTCAGAGTTATCAAACGACAGAAATTTTGAATGTATTTAAGTATGCTTTTTTATATTGAGGATTTCTTAAAAAATTTTATGAAAAAATTTTCGATATTTTTTAATTCTTTGAAAATTTGTTTAAGAGAATGATAATGGTTTTAAAATAAAAAAAATTAATTTTGAAAGATTTTGATATAATTTTGAAGGATTATTATTAAATAATTTGTTGATTATTACTTATTTTCATTAAGAGGTTTTGGAAAAGACTGATAAACGGTCTAAATATATAGCGCGATGTTGTTGAATATAGTTGGTGTTTTTTAATTATTAAAATTTTTCCATTTTTCTTCGATTATTATTATTAATAATAATAATAATAATAATAATAATAATAATAATAATAATAATAAAAGATTAACTGAAAGTCTATACAAAGTCAGGCGAATCATTTAAATATTTAAAAATATTTTGGCAATATTTAAAATGTGAATTTGCGGTCAAACAAAAACTCTTGAGATTTCGAAAAAATAGTTTATCTATCAGAATCTGAAAATTCTTTTGAAATCGAACCAAAATTGACAAATAAAATTATGATTATTAATTTTAAGTTAAAAAATAAATCTCAATACACCCATTAACCCAATTTACGAGGAAAATACATTTTGCAAAACCCTAAAGATTTATACAAAATCATAAGACAGGTTCCAGAATATAAAAAAAAGCGTAAATGAAGACCTTAATTTATATTAAATTTTGAAAATCTGTTTCGGAGTGTTTCAAAGCTGTGATGTTTGGGAGTAAACACGCCAGGACAACATAGGGGGGACGGGCTTAATCCCGTGTGGATGGCCAGGTGCATAGTGACACATTAAAAACAGTTTTAATCTTTTCGTTTCTGCTTCCCGTACAAAATAGTTATGAAATCAATCTGTAAAAACTTCTGCAGTCATCCATGCGCTTTTTCGGATATCCAACACACTTGGAGATTATTTATATTAATACCCTTCACTGATTTCAATTTAAGAACGCAACTG
This sequence comes from Schmidtea mediterranea, assembly GCA_022537955.1. NCBI lineage: Eukaryota > Metazoa > Platyhelminthes > Tricladida > Dugesiidae > Schmidtea > Schmidtea mediterranea. The sequence goes on from CM039680.1 coordinate 75,146,813, forward strand.
ATTAAAAATGGTTTTATCATGCGATCACCGGATGCATTGCTGCAGATTCCACAATACAGAAAATTGTAATAAAGCATAATCAAAATAGTACTAAAGAGGCTTATTAAAACTATTTTTGGAATCATTTTTTTATTCTATTATATGTAAAATGTTAGGAAGACCTTTCAAAAACTTTAATTATTGAATCTTTCACATAAATCGCCTATCAAGTTCAACAAAAAAACAAAACTAAATCAAATTCTGTGATAATTTAAAAATCGAATTACGTTTCATGAAAAAGTTTTACAAATTAAAATGTTAGGCGTTTCTTCTAAACTATTTTTCCTTTTCTTCCATGCTTTTACTTGCTTTTCATCGACACCAAATTCACGAGCTGTTGTATAATTGTTGTTAGCTGTTGGAAAACCAACAAATTGAAGATTAAAGGCAGCATCATGTGATGACCGCTTCTGTTAAATGGCACCAAAACTCATTGTACTGATTTTAATGAGCAAAAAAACAAACTGATTCAAACCATATTTAATTTAATTTATTCTGTATATTAATTTACAAAATATCAATTAGTAATTAACACATTACATTTACTATCAATTAATTATTGAACCATAATTATTTTAATTCAAAGTAGGTTCGCATATAAGCGGACCCATCAACTTTGAAAAAAAATTACTCAAAATTACACGGCCTATATGCGAGTATATACGGTATTTATTGTTTGAATTTATGTTATCAAAGAACTGTATTTATTTTATTCTTTTTTACTATTTTGTTTCTATTTTGTATTATATTTATTTATCTATATTACATTATTATTTATTATTGTTATTGAACTAAAGTTTTCCTTAACCCTTTCACGGACACACTTTTTAAATTGCTGTTCCCAGAACGTCACTTGTCATATCTTTCACATTTTTAAAGATAATGAAATTCTGGAAACAGCAAAATGAAATGCAGTAATTATAATAATTTAATCATAAAATGATGATGCACATTTTGACGTGTATACACGCCATGTCCCAACAGAACCCAGTAGTATGACGTGTATACACGTCATTGTCCATTAAAAGGTTAAATATCAATAAATTGTTTATTTTTGTAAATGAAATCTTAGAGTGGGGGTCCAAATTTTATAAGATGCCCCTGGAAACAGAAAATGTAGATAATGAAGGAAAATATCAACATGATTTTATTTAGGTTCATATATTTTAAATTTTTAGTTATCTTTTACTCATTTCATAAATGAAACCCCGTATAGGCCTGAAAAAAATAGTCAAATAAATATTCGTAAAATCTTTTATTTTTTTGCTTCACATCAGATCTGTTTGTTTTCATTTAACAATTCTTTTTTTTTCAATACAAATTTTCTATTTAAAAGAGAAACATTAAAATAATTTTTTTATTTTGTCGTAATAAAAATTAATGAAATGTTAAAAAAAACAAATAAATTTTAATTACAAATATATTTAACTTTTATTCTTAGTTATGAAGTCATCTACTAAGATTAAGAAACATTGTTGCATAAAACATAAAAATAGTTATAAACCTGGATCTGTAAAACCGCGCACTCCACCCCATCTTAAGTCAATGGCATCCATATTTTGATTGAGTGCAACTCGTCCAGGGTTAGAAAATGGGTACTCATTATCCATTAATTTAAAATTGATATTTTGTGTGGTTTCTGGTATAGTCTGACCGTCTTCACTGATTGTAGACACATTTGACTCTTTATGCCTTCTTCTGGCTAATACTTGAATGTGACTTGAGACCTGCTTTCTGGTTCGCGTTTTACCGGTACGTAATTTAATGTATCGAGCTATTAGTTCATTGCGACCTTAATAAAGTGATCAATAAAATAAGTGATTTTCTCAAAATAAAGTTCACTATCATTGATTCATTACTCATGCACAAATTATAAAATCACTGAAGCGAATAATTGCCTGAAAGTGTCATAAAACCTTGATTTTACAATGGAACTTAACAATCATCATTATCTTAATAATTCTGTATGTATGTATATATGTATTATGTAATAGCTATCTTTGAATGAAAATTATAAATTTTATGAGGAATATCTTGAAGTGGAATAATTAGCTACATTTTAAACAAATATTTTATTCAATTATTATTTTTTCTAAAAGATTGAGCAACAGTTAAGGCCAATTAATATCGTTGACTTTTACACATCCGGGTCTACACAGTTTGCAAAAGCAAAATTTAAAAATCGAACAACCTATTTCCTCTTTTCCATACATTTATTAGTCTTGTTTAACAGGGTGATCTAGCAGAACCCATCTTTTGTGTTCAGCGATCGCTGGGTGTAATTAAATAATATAGATAAAACAAATCAATAAATTAGATTCTAAACAATAATAATAAAAGCAAAATAAATATCACTCTTGATATTTATCAAAAAATGCTGAAATTATTAATTATACAAATTTTTCTATTTTCAAACTCGTAAAATTAGTCCATCTTCAAACTTTCAATCCCCTTTACCTTTAAATGAAGTGTGTTTAATAAACATAATCTATGGTACTGTTTCCCAACTTGAGAAATTTGGGAGCTTTTTTTTAGTTATTTGAGTATAAAGATTACTATTATTTTTTATTTAACATTATTCAACATGATATCCCTCAATGAATTGGGATTTCTAGTTCCCGGGTTTTCTTAAATCAGCTAAAGCAGGGATTCCCAACCTTGGGTACGCGTACCAGTACCGGTACGCGAATTACTTTACTATATAAAACCAAAATCTATTAAAAATCTGTTTTGCGAAAAAAAACATGCCTACAATAACCCATACATTTTAATATTTTACAATTTCTTATCCATTGTGTCTGAGTTCTACTAAAAATTTCGTTTTGTGTTTCAATAATCTTTAAATTAATTCCATATTATTAGTTGATAGTAGTAAATCTCCATTGCATTTTATACCCCATATTAAAAAAATTAGGTTAACTGGTACGGCATCAAATTGTTTACAACGTACAGCTACGGTACTATGAAAAGGTTGGGAACCCCTGAGGTAGAGCTATCACCAAATCAATTTATTCGATTTTAATTTAATTAATTAAATAAATTTATCTGTTTGTCTGAATAATTGTTACTTCATAGTTATTTGCAATTTAGTTACAAAGTCTAGAAGTATTTACTTTCCTCGGTTCCCCTTGAAATTTATTGATTTTTCCATATTTAATTCAATTAATTAAAGAAAATTCAAAAGCTTCTTTTAAAAATATATTTTCAGCTTCGACACGAGTTAATTCATTTTTGAGTTTGACAGTGGACTCGTTGCTGTCAAAAAAAGATTTTAATCTCATTGAATCCAATGGAAAAATCTTTATCAACCTCACCGTAATGACTCTTCTTCTATCACTAAATCTTAATAAATAAATGATTACTTTAGTTTCGTATACAATTTTCTAGTGTTATCCAATTATATATATTGAGGAAAATAGAAAGTTATAAATCTTTTGAACTAAAGCAAAAGAAATTGCGGCTGTTGTGAAACATTTTACAGCACAATTGAATACAATATTCTAATTTATAATTGACTACCATTGCATTTTCCTATCATGTTCGCAACGTTCCCATATTTTGTCATGTGCAAAATTACATATCAATATTGGCGCTGTTGAAAAAATTTGAAATTTTTGTATAGAAGGTTTGAAAAACTAAAAAAACCTTTCCACTGGTTTAGCATTGGACAATAAACAAACATCAAATAACGACAGTAATTTAATTCACATAGCGTTTGTCTGGGATGAAGTCCAAAATTTAATGGACTTGCACAGTGCAATTCTTCCAATAACTCGGATATTTTGGGAAGTAGAAGGGGAGCAAACAAACAACACAGGGGACACTTTCACCTTTATTCAATTTTAAAAAATGATAATATAATACAATTTCTCCTTTATTCACAGAAGCAGTACATAATATCTATAATAATATTTATAATTGCATGCCAGAAATATAAATTTTTTTAAAAATCTTATAAAATTTACTTTCAATTTGATTTTAAAAAAATTTAATTTTTCTTTAGAGTTGGCAGAAATCAAACTAAAATTAATCGGGATAAAACAAGATGTTTTTCTTTTTATTTACTAATACGCTGTCTCAGATTTTGTTCATCCATCAATCGCGCTTGCTCCAGCGACATAAAACGATGACAACAACATTAATTTAAACAATTATATTACACTAACTCTCCGATTCGACACGTTAATTCACAATCAGAAATTGAAGCCTTTAAGAAATAATTAAATCTCTAATATAACATGAGGCAAAATCACACGCGATTCCTGCTGCTGCTGATACTGCTATTCACTTGAGCGCTATCAGGTGGACATGAAACAACACAGCTTTCCTCACATACACACACACGCAACAACGTACTCACTACTTGTTCATCCAATCTCAGTATATGTAATATTTTACCGGCGATTATTTACGTAGTTCTCTACTAATAATCGATTAGAAACTCTTTGTTTTTGGAGTCATTCATAAAACATTAAAAACTAAATAATATTTTTTAATAAATTAAGAATTTAAAAATTGTTTAATTAATAAAGCTTTGAAATAACAAATAATATTTATTCAATGACATACCGTACATTTTCCCCTCATCTGACAAAATGATTTTTCGTCTTCCACATGGAGGATAAATCGCCAATGCTTCTTGAAAGCTCTGTTCAATATCTGCCGACCAAACTCCATCCTCTTCAGCTTTATCTTCATCAGTGTCGTCGAAATTATCTCCAAAATCTTCAATATCACTATTACTATTCATTGCTTGATTGTCTTTCGGGGACTCGGAAACATTATCCCATGCTGTTGAATTCATTTGAAGATCAAAAAATTCAGAATGGAAAGGATTTATAACTAAATTTATATTCAAAATATTTATATTAAACAAGTAAAGAAGTACTTAAAAAATTTATATCTAACCTTCTTAATATTTGAATTAAGATTAAACTATTATTGATTTATTTTAGTCCAGTAAAACAAATCATTATAGAGTAAAAGTTGTGTAGAAAGTATTTTATATTTATAATTATGTTTTTTAAGAAAAAGTTGTGTTTATATTTAGTTTATATTTAAAATAATAAATACAGAAAAAACAGAAAATTAAGTCAAAACAAGTTTAATTCAAAAATTTCCACAAAAAGAAATACTGGCACTGATATCGTAAATATAAATTAATTATAAGACTAAGATCTATAAAATCCATATCCAGTACGTTCATAACAAATGTAACCAACAGAAAACCGTCGAAAATGACGTTGTATTGTTAATGGAATGCTAGCAAAAGGTGAGTCTCTCTGCAAAGACTAATAATATCCTATCATTCCCTTGGGTTCACGAGCTGCCATAGAAGGCTTCGTTCACTATTTTGCTTTTCCCCAGTTTCTATCAGCTAATTAAACTATTAAAGTATAATTCAGTAAAAAGAAGCCAAAATAATACTAATTTTATTAGATGAAATAATAAACAAAAAAATAAACAAAATCACAGTTGAATATTCTATCATTTTTAAGTTAATGGATCAAAATCTCTGATCTAAAGCTATAGGCCTGCAACACGTGGCCTACCATGCGAGGGTCTTTCACTTTATTCTGGGTTATTTTGCGTTTGTATTGGTGGGAGTTTTTCAGGTTTCGAGCTGTTATCGGCTTAAATGTCGAAATTTAAGGCTTTGTTACTGATAATTTAACATTTCACTCAATTATATTTCTTAGAACTATATCCTTCTGTTCCGCCGAGAGTTTGCTACCGCATTGCACGAGTGTTGATTGGATCTTAGCCTTCAATAGTGCTGGTCACCTGATGGGTAAAGAGATATACAATATTTTTGCGGACACTATCAAATAATTCCCGCCACATGAGCGCACAGAGATTTAACCATTGGATACTCGTCAAAAATGACGTTGAAAATGTATTTCAATGGGCGGTTTCTAGTAAAAAGTGAGCCATATTGTCATGACTGCTAATACCCTACAAAACCTTATGGTTAATGAGCTACTATATAAGGTATTCAAGTTCATTTTAATTAAGTGTCCATCTATTATCATTTTGATTGAAATAACATCGATCATTAAACACTTTTGTGTTATTTTAAGGTTATTATTTATCAGATAATTTAAGTTGCTCCCAAAACGATTATCGATCTAAACCATAGAAAACATTTATTAAATCCATCACAATATTTTCACAGGTTGTCAAAAGTTGTGGTTCCGAATTTCTTTATTTGGCCCAGCAAACGAGCCGTCTTGAGTCTTCGCCTTTTTTCCATCTCCGCTTTGCTGGGATGAGGTTTCTTATTGTTCGGTTTTGGTTTTTGTTCGTTATTGTTGGGCGTATTGATTTGGGTGGAGCTTGAGGCGGACCGTGTGGAATTCGGATCGATACTCGAAACCGTACTGGGTGGTGTCCGATTTCTTTCCTAATTGTTTTTTAGCTTTAATTGTTGATTTTCTTTCTTCAGCTTCTTCATTTCTGCTGTCATATCTGCGTGTTGTGTCTTCAATAAATCGTTCTGTTGAACCAATTTATTTGCCTGTTCCGGCCGTGTCCAAGTCTCTTTCATTCTGCGGCATCGTCTAATCATCGATTCACCTCGCTGACTTTGTTTCAGAGAATCGTTGTGATAGTGGACCACGTCTCGTCGGAACTTTTCCGCATCCACAGTTTCATTTTGATTTCCTTTCACTAAAACAATTTGGAAGAAATTTTAGATCAAATCGACAATCGGTTTGGAAATATTATATAATAATGAATTTGATTTAAAACTACTTAAAGTTAATGTATACATTATGATAAAGTATAAATTTTCGTGAAATGAGGATAAACGTTTTGTTTTTAAAGGGTTTTTGTTTATTTGGATGATTTTTCCAAATACTTTAGTCAAATAACATCTGTCAAGGGTCCTAATAATGTTGTTTTAAATCGAAAATGTTATCAAAAGTATGAAATTCGCAACACTATCCCTTCAAAATCCCAAAAATCAAACATTCAATTTTATTGATGTAAACAAGAAATTCCGTTTTTATTTTTAGAACGGAATTTCACAATTCTACATGCTTACTCTGGTGAGAGGTAAATTTAATTAATTTTCTCCTTATAATTTTATTGATTATTGTTTTTAGATTTTTTTCAGAATACTTTTTGTGGAATTTTAATCTTATAGATTGTAGAGTTTCGGATTTTTTACATTTTATTATTAGTAAGTTGTGAAAAGTTTGTTTTTCTACTTAATAAAATTCCGTTTTATATGATTATTTTTTTAATTCAGAATTTAACTAAACCTCTAAATGCAAGTTAAAGAAAATCATAGAAATCAAAGTCATAAAACATTATTTCAATTAACAAAAATTCTATTTCCTAAATTTTTATTAAGTGATTTCCCATTTCTTTTAGCAGCACGTTAGGAGATCCAACGACTGTTCCATGAAGATCTGACATTTTCCTCTGCGTGGCATATAAATGAAAATTATGAATATGAAAGACATGGATATCTTTAACTAATTATAATTAAAGATGACAATAATAATATAATAAAAACTGATATATTTTGAATATTTTGCCTAATCATAATTTAAGAATGATAGAAAATTATATACTATTTTCTTGGGAATCAGTAACTTGTATGTCTAAAATGAAGAAGATAATAGATACATTTTTTTCCTTTCCTTTATTAAGAAGCGACAAACATTGTCATTGATGAATCAGGGAGTTCTGATCTAGAAATGGGATTTTTTCATCGAAAAAAAAATCTCATAATCAATAATAAATTTCAGGCCGGATTTAGATTCTAACTGAGGAAATTTGTTACAAATTTGGATAATAATAAAATTAAAAACACATAGATCCGCCTTATTTTCAAGGGCTTCAAAAAGTTGTTATTAAATTTGAAAAGTTATCATTAAATTATGTCGATCTGGCTTCGACTTATATAGGTGGTTTTACATACATATTTTTTGATGCGATAAAACAAAACGCCTACACGTTTTACAATATTTCATCCCTTTTCTCTTGGTTAACAAATTTTCACGATTCTTTTTTATTAAAGATTCTAATTACATTTTAGGCTTAAGATCATAGTTATTTTCTAGAATATAAGCATTTTCGATGAATTTAGAGCTAATTTTATGAAATTGGTTAATTTTGCTAGTTATTATTGTTTTTAATACTTTTTGTTGGGCCAGTACAAGATTTTGTTTAAATGGATTGGAAACAGCACGCAAACATAACCTGCAAAAATTCAAATCGGACCCATAAACACCAAGTAACCACCTAAAAATGCGAGAAACACATAATTTAAAAATTTAAAATGGAAAAAACATAAAACTAAATTAAAATATTAACAAATGCACCAAGATCTGCACGAATTGACATAGAAATAGCATAATAACAAAAGATTTGACCGAAAATTGACAATTTACGAAAAAGAAAAGAGTTCATGAAGAAATGGAACAAAAATAAAATAAGTTTAGTCAGAAATGATTAAAATTAAAAGTTAATGATTAAGTTGTCAAATAAATCGAGAAAATAATAAAAAATTTGAAAAAAATTAGACACATAATATCAAGGTCAAATTTTGTTTTAACGCATAAAAATTAACACGCAAGGTTAGGGTCACAGAATAGGTATATATACCAATCCATTTTCACAAAGTTTTAATGCTTTTTCACTCACCGAACAATTATTCTACAGTAGAATACTTTAATCAGTAACAACAACGCTCGGCAACTATTTCCACATCACGAAGCAAGTATCTTTCAAGTAAGCTCTACTGGCTCGTGTATGTGGTAATTTCTTGTTGTATGTGATATGAATGCCTGATCTGAACTAATAGACGAACCATGATATGATTGTATTCAAAAATATATGTATTCTGAAAAAACAAAATTTATTCATATGTCGAAATTTTTCTGACCCACAGCCACACAACACGCAAGATAGTAAACTGAAACATAACTAGTCAAACTGTGTAAGTGCGGTTTCTCCGCTTATAGTGTGTGCCCGTGAGAGTTCCGTCGTGCGTAACGACGGTCTCGAACGTAATTATTATAATCGTTATAGTGTCAGTGGGAAGATCGAGAACTAGTCTTTTGGCTGGTTCTCTTTCACCCATCTCCCGAAAATTCGACCTAAATATTGATTCTATACATCGGCTAAAATGATCACACCGAGTAGTCCAGTGGGCACTCGTAAAATCTAATATCAACACAATTACCTTAAGATCAAACTGAGAAGGGTGGGAGGTGGAACTTCGAAATCGATGTGATGAAATTATTTAAATTATGAAATAATTAAATAAATTGATAGAGAAAATTAAATGTATCAAAGTAATAAATAACTAAACGCATGGATAGGGAAAATTAAAGTAATATAATAACTAAATAAATCGATAGAGAAGACTAAATGTATTAAAGTAATATACTAACTGAACGAATTAATAGAAAAGATTAAATGTATTAAAGCAATAAATAACTAAATAAATTGATAGAAAATTTAACGTATTAAAGCAATAAAATGACTAAATGAATCGATAGAGAAAATTAAAGGTAGTAGGAGTAATATAATAACATGAATTGAAATCGATATAGGAAAATTAAATTTATTAAAGGTATGAGATAACTGAATGAATCAAAGCTGATAGAGATAATTAATAGTATTAAAAATAATGAAAATAACTAAATGAATTAAAGTCGCTAGGGATAATTTTATACGTTGAACGAGTGAGGAAGATAAGTGAATAAATTAAAGTCGGTAACAACTACCAATTGAGTCAAAAGGTACGAAAATAACCAAATAAATTAGGGCTATTCAAAGTAAATAAATATGTGTTAAAAGTTATCAAAATAACTAACGCGTTGCAGTATCCAAAGTTAAGCAACATGTATTAAAAGTTACAGACATAATTAAACGAATTAAAATCGATGAAGACAATTTAGTGGTATTAAAAGCTATGCGAATAATTACATGAATTCGAGTTGATAAATAGAATTAAGTACATTAAAATCGAGGAAAGTAAGGTGAGGACGATAATTAAATACAGATAATTAAGCGAATTAAAGTTTATAAAATTAATTAAAACACGTTAACTAAATGGAAAAGTTAGTAATCATATTAATCCCATTGAGAATAAGCGAAGATAGTGAAACTCGAAAGAGAAGACTTCTACTTGGCCAAAATTTATCACAGTGACTTGAAGCAATTAGAGACATACTGTTGATGGATGAGAGACTAAGATCATCATACATTGATCAGAGTAACGACAAAATAACTAACCCGATAAAAGCTTCGCAAACCGTAGGTAATAAACCGCAGTAGAAAAAGTTGGACAAATGCCACTGCAATAACTAAAAATTAAACAACTAGTTTATAGAGAAGGGTAATTAACACCCAACACTCAAAATAATCATATAATCAAATAAAAACGATACAAATTGAATTTAAAGTTTCCAAAATTTTGAATAGATAAACACAATCGATAGTTGAGGAGTTAACTTTTCTAGTATCAATTGGTTGGGAGCATATTCGAACGTCCACAACTGAAGGATTTGTCGAATATTGGAAAAGCCGGTTAAAGATCCAGGTAACCATACGAGAATTATTGAGTAGGATAATTGAATCCACGTGAGCAGGAACAAATAGGAATCTAACGCTGAATGAGTAGAAAGGGATCCGACCAACGTCAGTAGGGAGGTTTATCTGGAGAGCACATCAACCCATGACGGAATACTGTCTGCTTGAGACCATTAAGTAATAGGTTGTGAGTTACCCGGATAAATAAATTATCGAGAAGGTGTTGAGCCTCGGTGTCGCAGTGCTGGTGACAAAACGAGAGAATTGACGCGATTCAGTTAAATATCATAAGGGACGCAAATCGACTGGAAGTTAGCTAACAAATCAACGCAATAGAAATTTAATGGACCAGCCAGCTGTGCATTTGACCGTCAACGGTAGAACAAAACAATTAAAAGAAAATTATCTGCTTGAATCAACAGCAGACCTGTCTTGTAATTACACTACTGATTTTACCAGTCAAGCGAGAAATATGAGATAACGGTTGAATATTGCTGATAAATAAATATTATTATTTCTTCCGACGCAAATAATTTAAAATTATTACACATTGACTGAAATTGGAATTAAGATAATAAAGATGGCCCACTAGTCAAGCAATACATGCATTGATAAATCTACTATAAAAACAGCACAGAACTTAGTAACTACATCATAAAATCATGTCTAATTCACAACAGATACCTTTCGATAACAGGCCCAAATTTCAGGGACGAACAAGCGACGGGCGAAAAGTTCGGTCAACGGCACCGAATGCAGACAGGCGAGATGAGGCCCGACCAGATATTTGCTTCGTTAAAAACTTAAGTTTCCCACTTACTATCTAACCGTAAAATAAACTTCAACCCAACCGACTTTGACATATAGATATACCTAAAGTTATTCATTTCTGTTCTACATAAATGCAACGATTTATTATTCTACTTGAAATATGATTATAGTGCTTATTCTAGATTATGCAAATTCACACGGAGGATGGAGCGACGACTCCCGATTGACCCTGTAGGTCCCTAGTAGCTCTGCCGCTCGGTATAGACAGGCGCTGTGGGACCAGGGGTATGAACTGGCCACCTACGGAGGACCCAATTGGCCTCGTCGACACAATGACCGTGGCGATGAAATAGAACTATCAAGTGTTTCTATTAAACAGGAACCGGACAGGAACCCGGCACGAGAAGCGCGCAACCGAACCGAACTCAGCGCTATGAAGATGGAGGAGCTGGAGAAGAAATACCATAGGAAGGCGGTGATGACCAGACAAAGATTAGCACAAATCAATCAGGATATCGCAAATGGCATTATTCCCAGCACTGATGGAGCTCCACCTGATTACGGGGTCTCGTTCGAACTCGACGACCCAAGGCTCCGACGAATGGCTGCTCCGACAACTCTGATCCTACCGGAAGGATTAATTCACCCGACACTTCGTCACAGACTCGGACCAAGGCCACGAGATGAACATGCCTATACTCGCCGACATCCAAAATGGACTTTTACAAGCCGAAATCGTCGTAATACGGATTTCACAGAATGAATAACATCCTATGTTTGACTACACTATTATGTTGGGAATGAATAAATTTTAGTAGTTCAACTGTTTTTTTTGTTTTGTATCATCACGTAAAATAAAATCTGAAAGATCATAGCTACCACGAGAGTAAGGACCCTCTTCACTTAAACAGTATTTCAGATAAATAAATAAGTAATAAGTAAAACGCACTGAAAACGAAAGTGACCAAAATTAAATGATACCCAATAGAAATGCGGAACACAGAGGAACGAAATTGATAAATATATTGATAGCAATAATGATAATAATCATCTCTTAACTGAATTTTAAATTTAGAAATGAAGGCGATGAGAATTCTGAATCAGGAATTGAAGGAGATCCGGCGTGAGAACGCACATCTCCATCAACAACTTTTGCAGCAAAGCCGCGAGCTCCAAAGGGTAAAAGCCACCTGGGCGGAACCTGAAAAAATGAAGAGTATATATCAACGCCTGACTGCGGCCCAGCAAGGTTGGAGAGACGAAAAGTCCTTGAATCAGGCGCAGCGAACACAGATAAAAGGATTAGAAGTTGCCCTGTCAGCGTGCCAGGAGGGTAGTGCGGTGACGTACCCCTTCGTTTTTGCACCGGCGCAGCTGGCTTACCGTGACCAAGACAAGCAGAGATCATCCAACAAGCGATCCCATCAGCATGCTAGGCCAGGTCGAACGGAACGTTTGCGCCGACGCGCCCAAGGCGAAAGTAAAAAGTGACCAACTGAAAGTCGAGAAGCAAAATGTTTAATAAACTGGTGTTAAAATAAAACAAAATTATGTTTTCTTTCTATTATTGATTTGTTTTCTGTAAAGCGAGCAAAGTGTGAGAATAAAATGAGAAAGAGGAAAAGTAAGGGACCTGAAAGATAAGACGGACATAGACCTTCTAACGGCAGTCCGCTGAATCCGACATAGGACTAAACCTTAGCAGTTCTGATATCGGAACTCACCTTTGGAGGTCCTGTGACCAGTGGTTACAGTTCCAACGTTGCTTAGCAACGGGTAACCATTGGCGGGCGTCAAATTATTTTGTATGTATTGGAGTGAAGGTCATCCACACCACTAACCCCACATTTTTAAATGTTTTTATTTATTTTTCTACCTATTTTTTGTGTTTTTCTACCCTTGCTTTGCTTTTACTCTCAATTCGTCCATCTCTTTCTGAAATCGTTGTATCTCTTCGGTTCTCATCCATGTTTGCTCTGGCGGGTTACTGGGTTTTGATGTTTGTTTTAATCTTACTGTGGTTACCATGGTAACGCCATATAAATATTTATCTACTGCCACTCGGCACCCGTTGCTAAGCAACGTTGGAACTGTGTTCGAGTGGGTAGGTCGTTCGCAAAAAGTGAGCGTTATTACTAATGCTGTAATTGCTCAAACGATCTTTGGGTTCAACGAGCTGTCGTTAGAAGACTTGTGCTCGCTTTAGCTTATTAGGTCCCCTTCAATCCCATCCATTGAACTCCTTAGTCAACGATTAAAAATTTTAATGAATATATATTAAAACGAAACTAATGAATACATATTTCATGCAAGAAGTAATACAATATCAGTTAATTGGCTGAGTGTTATTTAACATTTGAGCGGCTCGGCGTTTGGCCCACTCCTTGCGTCCGGGTCGGTAATTGCTGGTTTTTGGGGTGGTTTGCGGAGTTGCTACCGTCTCACGGTAAGCCAGTTGAGCAGGGGCAAAGAAGAGGGGATACGTTACTGATGCTCCCTCTTGACAGGCCGATAATGCGACCTCCAGCCCCTTTATCTGTGTTCTGAGGCTCTGATTTAGCTGCTTTTCATCCGCCCATCCCTTTTGAGCTGCTGTAAGTCTTTGGTGCATTAAATTGGCCTTCTTTGGGTCCACCCATGTGGCCTTTGTCTGCTGGATCTCGCGGGACAGCTGGACAATTTTGTCGTAAAAGTTTTTATTGGTTTTTCGCGCGTGCGCCAGTTCCGTTTGTAATACTTGCAGGGGTTCGATTTCTGTAATAATGAAAATTAAATTCCCTTTTTTTTAAATCCAAAATTCTTAAGCATAAAGTTGAGTCAAACATAAATTTGCAAAGTTATACTAAGAAACGCGTAAAAATGAAAATCTTAGTTAACAACTTATTTATTGTAATAACATTCATGCACTAAAAGGTCCATAATCCCCAGATCAGCGGGATCAGGGCTCTTCGAGAAATTTCTTCACCCCTTCCTCAGCTGAGTAGCCCGGATACACGAAAACGGGCCGTTTCGTGTTACGTATAGGTCTGGAGCTGGACGGCGACATGTCATTGTAGAAATTCGCGATCCTTCCGGCCGCGATGTCATCTTCTACATTGGCCAGGTATTTTCTGGCCCTGACCACCTGAAAATCGACTTGCCGTTGGTGGTCCTCGAGGCGAGTGAGGAGATAGCGGGCGTGATCCCGAATTTCTTGGGTCGGATTTCGATCGCCCTTCTGTTCGTTCGGCATGCATGCTCTCCCGTTCATTCCTAATAATTACCAGATGGTCTGTCATGGTCCTCTTGGTTGGGGCTTCTCGTCGCCTCTCGCTCGCCCTATCTGGCGCCAAACTTGTCTCCACTGGTTGACCACGTGCGGGAACACAAACACAAAAGGTTCTGATATATCTACAATTTGATCACATTAATAAAATCTCCGACTACTTAACAAAACGGTTAAAGCGTTCTTGAGGTAGTCTATGGGTAAGCGAAGTTCGATTAGGTTGATAACCTGTCTGTCGGGTCCTTTTACTTGGAATCTAATTTAAGGTGCCTAATTAACATTATGAGTACGAATTAAATACCGTTTAGACTGGAATAAACTGGAGTTAACTGTTAATTTCAGGGGGATAATTGATATATTTTTATTTAAACTAATATATTATTTAAAAAGGAATATCCATACAAATCTTGTTCAAAGTAATCAATTATTTTTGTGTCACCTAGGCAGTGGAATCGCTACTACTAACTCATTTAAAGATTCACCCTATTTTACGGGGATTCTGATCAAAGGTAATTAAATTATGTCATGTTTTGTTTATTTGTTAGGTTCCTTTTTAGCTACCCCCTTTTGGTTATTACGGGGAACTTAATGGGTAATCATTGGAAATTCATCCCTCTGTGACGAACAATGTTTTTAAAAAAAAAATTTAATCGTCATCATTCGTGGAAATACCCAAAATCCATGAACGCGAAAATCAAAATTAGCAATCAGCGTTTATCAATCGAAATTAGATCGAAAATTATCATCTTTAAGATTCATCGAATTGAACAAAACGATAAACACAATAACAAAAAAAAGGGAAAAAGAAAATTTCAATCCAAATAATGATTTATCCAAAGAGTTAAAGGGCGTTTAAATGTTATTTATCATTCCGTTAAATTAATCAAAAACCGACTATGGATATTAAAGTAAGTACATCAAATCAAACTAAATCAAGAATTGATTAATGGATATAAAAATAATATATTAAAGCAAACTAAATCAAAAATCAATTAATGGGTATAATATTTTAAATCAAACTAAATCAAAAATCAATTAATGGATATAATATTTTAAATCAAGTTAAATCAAAAATCAATTAATGGATATTGAAATAATACCTTACATTGAAAATCACTTAATGGATATTAAAGTAATGCATTAATTTAAACCAAACCCAAAATCAATATAAGTCACTTTTCATTAGTTTAAAACCACTTAAGTTGTTCTATTTTAGGAGCCTGATTTGGAGACAAAGAAGCTACGCTACGAGTGACGGTATGTGTTTGCTTGGATGCCGTTGGATCCTTGTATGTGGGTAAGTCGGTTCCGTGAACAAAGATTTTTTCATAAAGTCACTCCACCACCTAGAGCATTTCTCCCTGCTAAACGGATCTGGTGGGATATCTACAGGTCTTAACAAATTTGTAGATAAGAATGGGCCTATTTTCTTTAGGCCCTAGCTACTAGGTACATGGGCTATATGGGGAAGTTGACTCAACAAGGGCTGATCCAACTATCGCCTTGGTCGGTATGATCTGGTGTTTGTGAAAGTTAATTCGATTCTGCCAGGACATCTATACATCACGAATTAATGTGGGAAGTGACGTTGCGAGATTATTCTTGGGAACTCAAACTTGATTAACTATGAAATTTATTAAATTAAATATTACCAGAAGAATGGACTCCCGATCTTGGACTTAGGTCATCGTCTGGACCCTGAACTGCTGATGTTTGGTTCATTCTACTCATTTTGTATTTCTATAATTATGTTGCTATTCCGGTTCGTTGGCATTATCTATATGGTGTGGTGTGTCGATGGGGAAGAACATATAGACGTGTCTATTTGCACTGCTGGGGGAATCAATTACTACCGTAATTAGGTCTGCCATTATAACACGCACGTATTATATTGATTTTATGCATTACTGTTAGAATCGTCATGCCTAGGGAATCCGTCGTAGGATGGGTGTGCATATTATTTAATTCGTGCGTGCGTGTCAACTCGGTAGTAACGCGTTGGATCCGAGGATTTGTGCCTATTGGTGATGTGGTGCGAGTCCAGTCACCTGTGCCTAGTTCGGCTTGCTAGCTGTCCAGAGACGATTCATTCCAGTTAGCTTGTATTAACTGTCGGTATGGATTGAAATATTAATTTTTTCGAATTATTTTTATTCTCTTTCTCCCAGGAACTTATCTCGCAGTATTACGTCATCGGCGAATGACGGCTGTATTGATCTGCGTGGGGTCGGACATCATGTGTTAATATCTAACATGCATTTTATCTGTGGTTAATACTTATTTTATTGATTTCATTTATACGTTCGCATTTGCTAGATTTTGGATTAGTAGTTTAATCTGGTGGACGAATAATCAGTTTCGTTTATTTTAATGATCTATATATTTTCCTTTTCTACTAGGGTCGTCCTGCAACGGGTTGGGTCGGTCGGATAATATTTTCAGTTGCACTTTATTTAATGAATGGTAGGATTTGATTTTTATTAAATTACGGATGTTGGAACCTTTAGTATTATTTTTCAGCTATTAAAGTGGGATCTCCAGCAACAAGATTCTTGCCTGCAATTTCAGCTTATTTATTATTTTAATAAAACTTTCACGGATATTATTAGTTCTTGATTTTTCTAGGAAATGATTGAAGGAATAGCTGACGTAATCTGGGGTTTATCTCTTACCTAAAACCATTATAGGGCAGTTACTACTACAATATTTAATTGCAGTTTCAATTTATCAATAGAGTCTAATGTAAGTTCATCACCTCTATTGGACTTTTCGTTTTATATTAAATGAATTTTTTAACAAAATTAATTCAAGGTACTCCCTAATCCTCAGATATCCTACCCTTCCTTTGAATTTTTTGATTTTAGTTTTCCCTCGGCACACTATATCATATACCTTACTCATTCACTCTTATTTATGGAACCGTGCGGGGTTTTTCAATAGTTAAGTATCGAGGATACTTAAATTGATTGATTTCTTATTAAGGGTTCAGTAGATTTTTAAATTATTAATTCAGTTTAGTTCCAAACATCTCCTGGACAGTTTTTCCATCAAACATTATTCTATGGCACCTCTCTTGCCTCTATTTTATCGGGAATGACTTTCATATTTAAGAGGTTTTCATTGTCTTTTATGTAGAAACGTTGGATTTATAATAACGGTGTTACTGCATCTTAACTTATAAGTTTCCCTCAATGAGTGTTCATCGCTTTGCCTGGAGTTTATGTTCATCCAAAGGATTTCTATTGACTCTCAATATGATGTTAGTATTTTGTAACTATTGTGGGAATTAGTTTGAGCAGTTTGGCTATCTATATTGAATTAAAGCCTTACCGTATCAAAAGTTCCTCATGGTTACATCATTGATTTTTGTACGAAGAAAAAAAAATTGGTTTTCATTTTTCCTAAGAGTGTTGAGGTTATGACGACTACTTGAACCTATAATTTTATTTAAATCCGTGATCTTTTGGAATTATTAATAATTAAGAGGTTAGGGTAACTGCTTAATATTTATGATTATTTAAATTATTATCCACCATTTAAAATTCGTGACTATTTGGATTTATAGAAATAGTTTGAACCTATAGTTGATTTTTAAAAGTCATGACAACGATTTCGTTTTATAATTCCCCGTTACCTTCCCTTAATTGACCTTAAGCGCACTGTGTTCATATTATATTTAATGAGTGCCCACTGGACTACTCGTGTGATGATTTTGAGCCGTGTGTAGAATAATTTAGATCGAGTTTAAAGAAACCGAGAGACGATGAAGTAGCCAAAAGACCGCTTCCTTATCTCTCCTTTCTTCTATACGGGGTAATATTGACGTTCCAGCTCCTGCGTTCCGCACGCCGGACCTTCACGGACACGAATCATTGGCGATATTCCACGCACTTACACGAATTCGAATAATATGTCGATTTTACTAACTTGTGATGTGTCTTTGGCTGTGGGCCGGAAAAATTTCGACAATAATAAAAACAACTTATGCATTAAGAACAATTTATTAAGATAATATAAAATTACCGATCCAAACATATACAACATATCATAAAAACATCACTCTCCCCACGCCGACACCCAAGTAGAGCTCTATCGAGGTTGCGAGGATACGACGTGGACAGAGCCTTCAAATAAAACTCTCACATACATAGATTTTTAAAGATTCAAGTTGAAAAACTGATTTAACGATTAAAATTGTGCAAAAATGAATCGGTATATTTATACCTATTTTTTGGCCCTAACCTTGCGTGTTCTTTTTGATTTAGTAAAACAAAATTCGACCTTGGAATTTTCTAGTGTATTCTAATCTTAATTTTTATTATTTTGCAATTTTATTTGATAATTTTTCTTTTGAAATTTTTATTGAATTATTTCTAATTCAAATTCTTTGATTTTTATTTTCATTTTTATGAAATTTCACAGTTTTGTTAAATTATCAAATTTAGGTCAAATTTGTTAGGTTTTCGTGTTATGTTTATATTTATATCGTGCGGATCTTGTTGCTTTTTGTTATTATTTTAATTTATTTTTATGTTTATTATTTTATATTTTATTGTTTTTCCTCTCATTTTTTGGTGGGTTTAATTGGTGTTTTAATAGGTTTGAATTTAAATCTGCATGTTGTGTTTGCATTTGTGTTACAGATTCATTTAAACATTTACAAGGCCGTCTGTGTTCTGGCCCAACAGCTCCATGCGTCGAAATCTACTCACAAGAACTTTCCCACGTTAGTTTTGTTGAACTACCTCGTCCTTGTACCTTGCCTTGTTTCTTCGGAATTTTTTTGTTAGTTTTAAAGTTTAGTCCACTTTAATAATTAAACAATGTTTATTTACACACATACAGATGTTATTAATTATGTCAATGTGTTGGGCCACAACGTAAACGGCCTTGAGAAATGTTTAAATGGATCAGAAACACACACGCAAAAATAACACGCAATTTAAATAAACCCTCTGAAACACCAATTAAACCATATAAAATCTGAGAAATAAAAAAATTAAATATAAAATAATAAACATAAAAATAAATTAAAATATTAACAAAATGCACCAAGATCCGCACGATACCTACACAAATACAACAAGAAAACACAACAAATTCGACAAAATTAGAAAAATTATTAAAAGTTCATTAAAATGAAATTTAAATCGAAAATTTTGAATTAGTAATAATTCAATAAAAATTCGAAATAAAAAATTATAAAAATAAATCAAAAAATATCAAAATTAAAGAATAGAATTTACTAGAAAATAACAAGGTCGAATTTTGTTTTACTGCATCAAATTTCACACGTCATACAAATAGGTATATATACTGATCCATTTTCACATTTAACTTAACCGTTTTTCGAAACAGAACCATTTTGAAAACTAACCATTTTTCAAACTGATTAAAACCATTTTGAAACCATTTTTCAAACCAGTTTAGAACTATTTGAAAACCACTTCGAGAATTTGTTTTAACTATTTTTGAAAATTGTTTGAAGCTATTTCGAATTTGCAGTTGTTATTCTAGGTGAGAAATATTTATGTTGGAGCCCTCTTTCCACACCACGTTCATAGCATCTCTGTAGAGCTCTGCTTGACGGCGGTGTGGGGAGAGAGGCGTTTATGTTTTCTATTATGATATTTTGTGTATGAAAATTTTGGAATGGTCATGAAGGGTAATTCTGTTATTTTGTCCTAATTGATAAATATTATTAATATATTTAAATTGTTCTACATATATCTAACTTATTTTATATGCTTTTATAAATTTTAATGTCGAAATTTTTCCGGCCCACAGCCGACACATAACGCAAGTAATTAAAATCTACATAGTACAGAGGCATGTAAGTGCGTGGAAAATCGCCAATGATATGTACCCGTGAGGACTCAGCGTGCGCAACGCAGCGGTCGTAACGTCAATATTATCCCTATAGTTGAAGCGAGAAATAAGGAAGAAGTCTCTGGCTGCTTCCTCGTTTCTCAATTCTGTAAAATCGACCTAAATTTATACTACACACGGCTTAAAATCATCACACCGAGTAGTCCAGTGGGCACTCAATAAATATAATATGAACACAATATGCGCCTAAGGCTTATTAAAGGGAAAGGACACGGGGATAAAACAAATTAAATCGTTGATATACCTAAAACTATTGATATGCGAAATAAAATGGATTAAATATTTATAAAGAAATCATTTGATTAAATACTGAAAACTATTGATTAAAATAAATAAATTGTTGATTAAAGATCCAAATTTTCATTGATTAAAGCAAAGGAAAAGTATTAAAACAAAGTAATCATTTAGTTAAATGTTGAAAACGATTGATAAAAATAAAATAATCTGTTGATTAATAATCACAAACTTCATCGATTAAATAAAAGGAGAAACGTTAGGAATTAAAGATTTATTATAAAGTAATCGTTTAGTTAATTGCTAAAAATTATTCATTGATTAAATAAAAGGAAAAAAATACGAATTAAAAATAAAGCACTCATTTGGTTAAATGTCGAAAACGATAGATAATAATAAAATAATTCGTTGATTAATAGTTCCAACTCATTGCGTAATAAACGGAGCTTTTCCTTTGATTTAATTAGATGGATTAACATAAACGAATTCCTCACTTAAAAACTTAGCAATTCAGAATAAAATGGGGTATAAAATATTATTCGCTAACCAAAATAAAAATAAAGTCTGATTAAAATAAAGAAATCGTGATTAAAAGAACTAAAATGAATGAATCAACAAATAACTACCAATCCGTTATTGAATAAAAATTGACAAAAATCCAAGTTAACACTATGGTTGAAAGGCAGGGATAAAATCGAAAATGATCCGAATTAGAAACGCGAACAGATTAATTTATTAGGAAACGAAATAGTATTAGATTTAACTTGATGATAGCCATTTAGCTTAGAAAGATCTTCTTGATATCGGACGAATATCCTGACACCGTTTTAGACCCGAGAATAATCCAATAATTTTCTCGTAGAAACCAAACGAACGACTATAAAGTTAATAAATACACCCACAAAATCACAAGAAATTAACTTACGACGCGCTTAAAATCCGATATAGTCCAACTTAGACGAATAAATATATCAAATGATGAATATCAAAGTGATGCTTGATAAGGAGTCCCATCATTAGAAAGTCTACGCGCACTCCACAACCGAAAATTGCACTAAGTCGATAATAGAAGTAGCCGATCGATAACTAAATTAACTTGAGAGAATCAACCGGAAACCGGAAACCTACCTTGAATGAATTCAACATCCGCTTGATCGAAGGGATTGACGTTTCCGCCAACATCGTCCTGACAGGATGTGACTAAATGGAATATCGTCAAATTAAGTACAACCTGTAAACTTTAACTCTGTTTCGAATAAACATTAGCATCATAGAATAGCGGATTTTAGAATTAGTTTAATCAATATCGATGTTATATATTAGTAAATTGTAACCTTATGTTAGTTAATATAACTTTTGTATATTTAATAAATTTCAGAATTAATCCCAAACAGCAGTAGGTAGTTGGTAAACCTTAAATCAACCTCAATATCTGATAACATCGCGGAGCCTTTGAGTTTTGAAACCGATTTTTTAACAGATAGTATCGCTAAGTACTTAGTAAATCTTAAATGAATCTTAATTAGTAGTAATTCCATCCACTAGACAAATCCTAACTTAGCAAACGTTAATGCCTGATAGATAGTGGATTTTCGACTCACCCATCCGCTTAACACTAAAATGTTATCTTGTTCTAATTATTACCATCATTAACAAGAGTTATATGGGAGTGCCGTGAGGAGTTAGCCAACAGAATACATCACACCAGGAACGCACAGATAAATAACCCTAGTCGTTTCGTGAAAAGTTGCAATAATAATCAAACTAGTAGAGTTTAATCGGTCTAAGAGCAATAATGTAATCAACGTTTAGTCTAGTATTATTATAAGCAGACGACTTAATCGAATTTGATAACGATAACAGTTTAGATATGCCTATCGACCAAATTACCACGCAAGTAGCTGAGGAACCACACCCAGGAGAGGTACCAATAGTTGCCGCGACTATCGAACAACTTCCACCCTGGTGGTCACACCCGACTACTTGGCGATTGTTGGGTCTCGAATCCGACCCCGGTGGACTCGCCGAACAACAATACCCGGCCGAAGAAATATACGATCACGCCAGAAATCTCCTCACCTTCTGGGAACGAGTACAAGAGCAAGTGGACCTCAATGTGGTCAAAGCCCGGATGTACCTCACGAACGTGGAGGAGGACATCCGCGTCGGGCTCATCGCGGAAGCATACCCGCCTCACCCAGTCCGCGATACCCGACGGCCCTATACGGTGGCGGCTCTGAAGAGGAGTTTAGAGAGAGAATTCCCTGAAGAAGAACTATAGTAATGACGAAGTGTTGTAGAAATGGATTTAAATATTAAGTGTTTTTGTTTTTTTTTGTTATTGGATCTCATAGATAAACTAGCTTCATACAATTTGTTTAATTAAATAATAAAACTTTGATTTAATGAAGGCAATAAAGAATTTAAATGCTCTCCTATTATAGTGATGTCATCCCTACAACTTCTACAAGCGGAACTGGAACGGGCAAGACAATCGAACGCAGAGTTGCTCGCCCAAATCCTTCAATTAACTCGAGAGACTCAACAGTTAAAAGCAACCTGGGTTGATCCAACAAAAATGAGAACTGTATACCACCGACTCACGGCGGCACAGAAAGGATGGATAGAGGAGCGGCAGCTCAATCAGAGCCTGCGCACTCAAATTCGGGGACTCGAAGTCGCCCTAGCGGTATGCCGGGAAGGTGAAGCGGTAACTTACCCGCTCATCTTCGCCCCAACCCAAATGCCGCAGACAACCACCAAGCCAACAGAACAACCCATCAATAATCGTCGACCGGGACGTAAGGAACGTGCCCGACGTCGAGCAACGCAGCTGCAAAACGTCAAACAGTAGATATTCCACATGTGATTGATTCAAATAGAGTAGTTTTCGCCTTAGTTGAGTCGTTTCTTTGAAATTGCATGTCAGTATTGTCACAGGTAACCTTATTACGTCTCAGTTTTCCACAGTCAATTAAGGACAAATCCTGAATAGTATGAGGGACGGAGCAAAGCGAGCATAAGTCTTCTATCGACAGCTCGTGAACCCGAGGGTTGTCCGAGCAACTATAGTACTAGCACATGGTACTCAATTTTTGCGGGCAATCCACCACTTGAACACATTACCAACGTTGCCTAGCAACGGGTGCCAAGTGGCGGTTAGTATCATTTTGTATGGCGTTACTAGGGTCACCAGGAGGATAAGCAAGATTTGAAACCCTGTAACCCACCAAATGTTATAAAATTTATATTCATGAAACGGGGTTTTCGCGTGAAGATTCCACGTCGCGCAAGGTGTGGGGAGATATGAGGATTACGGTAAGTTCATCTATTGTGATTTTAACAGGTTTATACTATAATATCAGAACCCATCCACCTTAGGTCGATGTGGTGATGGTATTATTGAGATACCGATACGTTTATGTATAAATTATTCTATCCACATATTATGATTTTTAAAAAGGATTCAAATTAAAATGAAATGAATTGTTGAGATCTGTAAATTAAAATTAAAAATTTAAATAAAATTTAGGATAATAATTCAAATGGAAAGTAAGCGAAGAAAAAAGGCAAATAAAAGCGGGATCGTGCACAGAATTAATAGTAAATGAAAGTGCGATGGAAACAGTATTAGAAAATGCAAAAAGCAATTACGAAAGGCGAGAATCCGGAAATCCGAGAAAAATCAATAAATGGAAAAATCATCGAAATCGAATGGGAAAAACGGGACAGTTATAGATTAGCTAATGGTCAACAAGATGACGGTTAGGGATTTATCAGAAAAGGGTTAGAAAGGGTTGAAAAACATTCAAATGTATGAAAACAGAAAACGTTAATTAATTAATTAATTGGCTAATGGAAAACCCGAGCTAATGGGAAACCCGAGCCAATGGAGAACCCGAGAGATGAAGGAAACCCGAGCTGGGTAAACAAGAAGAAAGGCAAACAAAAGGAAGATTTGGGCCCATTAGCTTGACACAATGATTAATGGGAAAAGAGTAAGGATAAGATAGCGCGCGTAGGAAGACCGGTAGGGCCATTAATTATCTGGATTCGTTGGACCATTATGGATGACAGCCGAAGCAAACACGTAGGAGAAAATGTCAAACGAAAGATTGGCTCGGCAATAACCATTTGTCATCCTGATTTCGAGGAGTATATAAGCAAAGGGAAAATCAGAGAAAATCGGCATTCTGCCTCAGCTAGGGTTCGAAGAATCAGACGATAAGAAAAGGGATAAACGAATTAGGGAAGTAGGGAAAAGAAGAAATAGAATTAAGAATACGGAAAGGCGAAAAGGGATCAAACCAAACAGAAACCGAGGAAAACGAGAGTCAACAGAACTAAAGGATCAAAAGGTGAATATTGTTTGTTTGCAAAGCATCAACGCCGAGCAGAGAATCGTATAAACTTTGATTGGTTATTGGAGCGTGATAATAAATTGTAAACCTGTTGTTTCAATATACGTTGGGTCGTTCATTGTTTTAATTTAAAGAACACCAGGAGTCAGAGAGAACCGACTTGAAATAATCCAAAACCCAACATATATTCTGGTGAGCCCGACGTGATTGAAAGTCGGCGGAAAATTATTGAAAGTTAGTGGAAAAATAATTATTGAAAAAAAAAAAAAAAAAAAAAAATAGTACCGACGTGATTGAAAGTCGGCGGAAAATTATTGAAAGTTAGTGAAAAAATAATTATTGAAAAAAATAGTACCGACGTGATTGAAAGTCGGAGGGAAATTATTGGAAGCTAGTGAAAAAGGAATTATAAAAAGAATTAGTACTGACGTTAGTGAAAGTCGGCTTAGAAGTTTGAAAATAGTGTTAACGAGATTATAAAAGGCTATTATTGGGAGATTTAAAAGAAGTTGAAAAGTAATTTTAAAATTATTGTTTAACGCTTGAAGTTTAGCTCAAAGTGAACCGATACAACCTCAGAAGTCAGAAACAAGTTCAAATGGCAAATGATAATGCTGTTATGCCTCTCAATAGAGAGATGATTGATTTCGCAAGTTGTCAGAAATTACCCGTCAATCAATATGGGGGAGACCCTGTTGAATTTGCAGATTTCATGGGAGATTATTATATGTACGCCTCAGCATACGGATGGACACAAGCCATTATGGTTCAGAGATTCCCACTCTATCTGAAGGGTGCGGCAAGAGAAGCCTGGCAGCAAGTCGACAAACGAAGTGTTGGCAATGATTGGACAAAATTGAAGGATGCAATGGCACTGAAACTGGTTGGTGGAGATATCAAAAGAATCATGCGACAGAAATTTTATAATCGAGTTCAAGGTCCAGATGAATCGGTCAGTGAGTTTGCTTATCATCTGACCACTTTAGCAGATAAAGCCTTCGAAGTCAAACCCGATCAAGTAGATATGGCCAAGCAGGTTAAAGAGCTGTTAGAAGATCAGTTTATAACCGGAGTCCACTCCGAAATCAAAAAGGCCCTATGTTATGTGGATTTTTCCAATTTCGATGAGCTCGTGAAGAAAGCCATGAAGATAGAGCTGAATTTAAAAAGTGCAAAAAGATCAGATGCTTTTGGAGTTAATGTGGAGAGACGTGAGCGGTCAATTACGCCTGTGAGAGCACCATGGGATGAAAAGAAAATAAATCAAATCAGTAGTCCAATTTTAAGACCAAATACTAGATTTCAAGCCGGTAGATCAGCGATGAGTGTACAATCAAATGGACAGGTAAATAATCCTCCATGCGAACATTGCAAAAAGTCTGGACACTACTCAAATCAATGTTGGTTCAAATATGGGAAAAATCCCAGCCCTAACAAGAGATTTACAGAAAACAAAAGGATCAGCAGTGATGTCGAATGCTATCGATGCGGAAAGAAAGGGCATATTAGCAGAAACTGTTTTACCAGATCAAGATCATCGTCAGCGTCACCTTCACCACAAAGGGACAAAGTGAATACAAATGGACAGATACAATGTCATTCGTGCAAGGGATACGGCCACATGGCGCGATCATGCCCAAGGAACTCAGAGAGATTCAGCAGACCTATTTTAAAGAAATCAATCAGATTCCAAGAAGATATGCCAAACACCAGTAACATGACATATGCTCAGAGAGAGGAATTTCAAGACAAAATGGAAAAGGAATTTCGAGAAATGCGACAGAAGCTGAACAAACTAGTGGCTAAATTCGAATCAGATGAAGAAACTGAATCTCATATGATAATTAGAACCGTGTCAGAAGGTGAGGGAAAACCTGCCCCGAAAGTGCGAAAGATCGCATCAGATGAGAATCCGACTGCACTGTTAGCCCGAGTTGAAAAATTGCTTGAGAAAATGGAAACTGACAACTCCCAGTTGAAACGATGGATCGCAGAACTCAGTGTGATGTCACTAACCCAAAGCGAACTAAAGAGAGCCATAAATTTATGTGCAAAGTTATTCAAAGGAAACAGAGATGATGAGATACTTAAGCAAATGCAAAAGTTTGGCAAGGCTTTGCGGTCAACAAGGGATTTAGATGATATCATAGTGGAAACGACGGGACTTGATAATGTGAAGTGCCAATTCCGTGTAAAGGCCTACGGACAAATCAAAGACCTAAAGGAGCGAATACTACGTCAATACAGTGGACGGCAAGTGCAACTAAAATTTGAGAATCGATGTCTGGAAGACGAAGAGTACTTAGTAGATTGCGGTCTGATACCAGGCTGGAAAAATAAAGTAAAAGTTGTTAATGCTGTTAATACTTCGAATTCAGACAGACAAAATTGGGAAAAGATTCTAGCAGATTTACAGGATACCCTGTATGCAGGGAATAGAGATAAAATTAATGCGAATATCGACTTCATAATGAGCATCGAAATGGATCGAGACATGAAAGAAGGGTTGTTTGAATGCATCGTACCGTATACGAATAAACCGACGAGTTATCAGGCAAAGTTAAAAGAGGTAATTCGAAAATTAGGACATGATTATGAGGCGGCAGACGATAGTGCGAAGTCTTTGATAATAGCGTTAAATATTGCGGATCAAAGGATTGAATATTATCAGGAACATTGGAGTGTAAAAGCAAAGAAAATACGACAAAAAGCAGCGGAGATATTAGGTAATGACGGAATTATCGTGTTGACGTTCAAAGGACGAGAATTGGATGATGACGAATATTTGTTAAACTACGGATGTAACCCAAATTGTATTAATAAGGTGTACGCAACAAAACAAAGTGGTGAAATGGAAGAAGATGCAGTAATAGTACCGTTTTGGCCTCTGTATGAGGAAGTGGACAATGATAATGTAGAGATTAAAAATGAAGTTGTAGA
The DNA here is from genome assembly GCA_022537955.1 of Schmidtea mediterranea. Classification (NCBI taxonomy): domain Eukaryota; kingdom Metazoa; phylum Platyhelminthes; order Tricladida; family Dugesiidae; genus Schmidtea; species Schmidtea mediterranea. The sequence goes on from CM039680.1 coordinate 75,174,863, forward strand.
TGACCCAGGAGAAATTGATCAAGAAATTAATGAATTGCAGAGATTAGAAACAATGGAAAATGAGGAAATGAGATCAGAAAATGAAGTTACAAGGGATGTTGAGGAAAGGAGCACCGATAATAGGATACTACCGAGCATAGATGAGATGAAAAGTGAAGAGAACTTTGTTGAGACGAAAAATGACATTGCGATATGTGGGATAAAACAGAATGATGCGGAAATTGAATCTGTGAGTTTAGAGGAATCAAGCGAAACTGAGCGTTTAGATGAATCAAGCGAAACTGAGCGAATATTAAAAAGTTTAGTAACGGAATTGTATTTGTTAGATGAAATTGAAACAGAAGATGGTATTTCGGAGGGGGAGAAAAGAGTTGTAAAAAGATTGGCAACGGAATTAAAGAGGAGATTACCGTCGATAATTAAAAGAAATTATGAGGAAAAGGAATTTTGTGAGGAAGCAGTAATTGAGGACTTAACACGAACTGAGTTAGATCGAGATGTAATATTGACAGTGCTAGCCTATATAATATTGGAGATTGGTACTTATGGGTATCTGGAAAGTGACAATTCAAAATCATTGATAAAGAAAGCTACTGAAATGACGAATAAATATTTGATGAAGTGGATCGCAAACAATGGCGGATGGGAAGAGTTAATACAAAAGGCTGAGAGCCCAAAAACAGAGACAGTGAGGAAAAAGGGAAAACTTGCATTTCCATGGTTGATGATTTCTATTATTATGTTATTGGGAATAATAAATACGACGAATTCATTGGTGGCATATGACTGCTCCCAAACCGAAATGGGAAGAGTATACTCGTTGGTAAACGTAGCAGAATGTTCGGATGCATATCCAGTAAAATTTAAAGTGACAAATCCAGTAAAATATCATGTATATCAAGAATCGGGGTTTCGAAGATCAAAGGTGAGAGAGTGTACAGTGAAACGAACTACTTTTGTATTTTATTGTGGAAAATGGAGCCACTCATCGATGGTGAAAATGCAATCGATACCTAGACCGATAGAAATAATTCCGGAGAATTGTTTGGCAGCCTTTCAAACAGGACAGTTGAAAATTAATGCAGATATCAAACTACAAGCAAAGCTTAACCACAAAATCCGTGAGACTGTAACCGTGCGAGGGATAATAAAGTCGAATGGTGATTGCCAAGGAGAGCCATACAAAGTAGACGATGCTATAATTGACAAAGCCGTGGTTGTAGAAGAGTACATGTCAGAATTAAGAGAATTTGATGGATCATTTGATGATGATACTGGTAAACTACAAACACATCCATTCTGCAACATGAAACAATCTAGCTGTCAGACAGGAGAATCAATTTTGGTGTACGATGTCGATACCAAAAAGTGCAATTTAGTGCAATTGAAGTCAATGAGTTTTAAAGAAATAACGGGAGAACAGATCAGGGAAAAGCCCGAGAAAATAAGAATGGATCCAGCAACGAGTACAACAACAAGAATCACACCTCTACGGATGAAAGATACTCCAACAGTGTTAATGTCAACCTCAGAGGAAGACGGGATGCGATTCCTGAGAAAAGAAACTAAAACAAAGTGTGGACAAAATGTCTATGAGACAAATTATAAAGGTATATATGTATCTCAGAAAATGATTATAGAGGCCCAAACAAACATACATGCCGGAGATATCAAGTTGACAAATTACTTTAATAACAAAATAGATTATTTATTTCACTTTGGTCAAAATACTGTTGAAAATGTGTACCGAGAAGTTATTATAAATGATTGCAATCTCAACAAAGAAATACTCCGAAATCGGATGGCAATGGCTATAACCAATCCTAATTTGGTAGCACCCATGTTAATTGCAGAAAATGGGGTGTTTGCCAGAATTTTCGGTGAAGCACTATATAGCTATAAATGTAAAGCGGTACCAGTTAAACTGACAAAGTATGACCAATGCACCAACGAGTTACCAGTGAACTTAAATGGAAAGTTGCGATTTATGGAGCCTGTAACACGAATCTTACTGGAAGAGGACGTGAAACCGAAAGTATTACAGTGTAATAGATTGTTGGCACCACTATACAGACTAACACCAGAATCTTGGATTGCATTACCAGATCATCGAGAAGTAAAGACACCGGAAAACTTAGAATTGACAGAATTACAATATCTGGTAAATTTTACGTCATTAGAGAAATTATCGCAAAGTGGAATTTACTCGAACGAAGACATTGAGGAAGCCCGCAGAAACTTGTTATTTCCATCAAAGAAAGAAAGAGTAATAATGGAGATGGTAGATACAATTCTCCCAAGCGGAAGTGGGAAGGTAAATTACGAGTATTTGTTAACTCCAGATCATTACAAGAAAGCGACGTATAATACAATGAAAAAGATCTGGGGAAAGTTTATGTTCATTGGACAAGCGTGTGCCGGATTGATTGGAATTTATGTAATATGTGTTGTAATCAAAGTAATAATATCGCAGGTCCTATCAACACACAGATTATACGCGATCACAGGTTGGTCGTGGAAATTAGTAATTGGTTGCATACCATTATTGGCTAGATTCTTCATTACTCATCATCAATATCAGGAGTTGGAGATACTCAAAGCGCGAATATTAAAGAAAAAGGTGAGCTACGCTAGTACAACCCCTTCAAGGGACGAGAATAATGACAATGACAACGAGGGTGATAGTGCACCGTTATATGTTGACAATCAAGAACTAAGTGGAATGAATAAAGAAGCGTTGAGAATCTATCAAATCTTAAAAGAGCCACTGTTAAATGCGAGTAGCGTAGACACGTTTACAAAATTGTGTATACCAAAATCGTTTATGCAACCAGTACCAGTATATCCAGTTGATCGATTACGAGAGATGAAACCAGTAGAAAATATCGCATTACAATGTGAAGGAATGGTAGGAGAAAGAATCGAGCCTTCTAGCGCAGAGATCGAGAGAAAGAATATGTTAGGCTTACCATGCAACTACTCAATGATGACATTAACAAAAAGAGGAAAGCAACCCCGAATATTTATACAAATGAACAAACATAAAGTAGAAGCTTTGGTTGATTCGGGATCTAGTCATACAATAATATCGGAAAATGTATTAAACGTGAAGGAGAAAATGCAAATAAAGCCTACCGACGAAATAGTGAGGTCATTATCAAAAAATGAATTAAACATAATTGGACAACTTAACGTCATATTCCATATTGGAGACCGAATAATAGCGCATAATGCGCTCATAATGAAGGGAAGCCCAGTACAATGTCTGATCGGTATGGATATATTAGAGCAGCTGGACGGAGTCTCACTTGATTTAAAGACAGGTAATTTGATAGCAGGAGAAACAGGGAAAATAATTCACAGGGCGGGTGAAGTGTTTGTGAATCAGACATTGACAATACCACCACAATCGGAGATGGTATATTGTGCAAATACCATGAGTGTGGATAATGGTGATTTTATATTCGAACCAAATCAAACGCTAGTCGAAAAATATGATTTACCGATATGTGACGAAGTTGTCAAAGTGGAAAATCAGATAGTACCAGTCCATATAACGAATAGCAGTAAGAAACCGGTTCAGCTACACCCAAAAACAAAATTGGGAAAATTATCGAAAATGTCTGTTGAAACAAATTATAAAATACCAAGAAACGTCAAGGTGTACAAGGAGCCTGAAGTGGTAAGCAATGATTTAAATGAGATGCAGAAAAAGGAATTCACAAAACTGCTGAGAAAATACCGAGATATATTTGCCAAACACGAATATGATTTAGGTCTAACCAATGTAATTGAGCATGAAATACCGTTATTAGACGAAACTCCAATAAAAATAAAGCCATACAGAATCCCCTACGTTCATCAAGATGAAAGTGATAGACAGATTACAGCAATGAAGGAATTTGGAATAATTCGAGATAGTGCGTCACCATTCTCCTCATCAATAGTGATAGTTAAGAAAAAAGATGGAGACTTACGATTTTGCGTAGATTATCGGAAGCTAAATCAAGTTACGAGGAAAGACACTTATCCAATTCCAGTACCCCAAGAAATGTTCGATCAAATGGGAGAGGCACGATATTTCACAGTTATTGATTTAAACAAAGGGTACAATCAATTTAGGGTAAAAGAGGAAGATAGAGGAAAGACGGCGTTCTCGGATGGCAAAGGACTGTATGAGTTCAATGTGTTACCATTTGGATTAACGGGAGCCCCAGCTACATTCCAACGAGGAATGAATTATGTGTTACGAGGTATTCGACATGCATTGGTATATATCGACGATATAATAATATTTTCAAATGATTTCGAAGAACACTTGAAAGATGTAGAAACTGTATTTAAACGGCTCAAAAGTGCAAAATTAAAAATCAAACCATCGAAATGTGAATGGGGCAAAGCAGAAGTGATTTATGTAGGACATATAATATCACGGCGAGGGTTACAAACTAATCCAGATAACATCAAAAAGGTGGAAGAGTACCCAGTACCAAAAGATGCCGATGAGGTTAGACAATTTTTAGGTTTGGCGAGCTATTACAGAAAATTTATAAAAGATTTCTCTCACATCGCACAACCATTGAATACGTTACTAAAGAAAAACAATAAATTTATTTGGGGACAAATGCAACAAAACGCTTTCAATACATTAAAAAAGAAATTAGTAACAACTCCTATATTAAGATGTCCAGATTTTACAAAACAATTTATCTTGATGACGGATGCAAGCAACGTTGCATTGGGTGCGGTGTTAGGACAAAAATTTGAAGGTGAAAAGGACCACGTAATAGCCTATGCAAGCCGATCACTGAGGCCTCACGAGAAAAACTACTCAACGATTGAAAAGGAAACGTTAGCGTTAGTGTATGGAATTACTACTTTTAGACAATATTTATTGGGCAGAAAATTTACTGTTTATACAGATCATAATCCATTACAGTGGTTAATGAAACACAGAGATTCAGCCAGTAAATTAATACGATGGTCGATTGCCCTCCAAGAATACGACTTTGAGATTAAATATCGGACAGGTAAAGCTAACGCGAACGCAGATGCAATGTCAAGAATCCCAGAAAATAATAGTGAAGGGACACCTGAAAAAGTGGAAGGTACTATATTCGCTGCAATCAAAGCTGTTAATAATATGTCTGAACTTCAAAATGATCAGGAAAACGATAGTGAATTAAAACAATTTATGGAACAAGCTGTCAAAATAAGAAAAGAACAAGACTGGAAACGACTTACAGATGCAAACAGCAAGTATGTAATTCATAATGGAATACTTAAATTTTGGAAAAATGGGGAAGCATTAATTATTATACCAGCCAAGCACAGAGACGCATTACTGATGCAGTATCATGATGGAGCGTTGGGAGGTCATTTGTCAACGCGCAAGACGCTATCGAGATTAAAATTGAAATACTTTTGGCCAACAATGGAACAAGACGTGAAAAATTGGTGTAACAGTTGCAAAGTATGCATCACCCGCAGAAATACTGGTAAAAAGATTAAAGTACCATTAAAACCGATGCCAGTACCCGCAGCACCAATGGAGATGACGGCAATGGATATTCTGGGACCATTACCGGAAACAACAAAAGGAAACAAATACATTGTTGTTTTTTGTGACTATTTTACCAAATGGCCAGGAGCATACGCTATTCCAAACCAAAAAGCAGACACGATTGCTAGAATATTTGTGGAAAACATAATATTCCGCTATGGTACTCCAAAGAAATTGTTAACTGATCAAGGAAAGAAATTTTCAAAGCGAAATGTTCAAATCAATCACAGACCTATTTGGAATTTGGAAATTGAATACGTCACCATATCATCCACAAACTGATGGATTAGTGGAACGATTTAATGGGACACTGATAAATATGATCTCGTCATATGTGAATCGAAAACAGAAAGATTGGGACGACTTCATAAAGCCGTGTCTATTTGCCTACAGAAATGCAGTAAATCAAAGTACAGGAGAGACCCCTTTTTACTTGATGTATTTAAGGAAAAATAATATGCCGATTGATCTCAAATTCCAACCACCAATTTCTCAATATATGGAGATACCCGATTATAAAGCATTGATGCAAGAAAAAATGCAGTCAGTATGGACTAAAGCCGGTTTGACAATAAAGCATAACCAAGAGAAATATAAAGAAACCTACGATAAAAAAGCACATGCGCATGGCATAAAGATTGGAGATCTAGTGTATCTGAACAGTCCGGAACCTCTCAAAGGTTTATCGCCTAAATTGCAAAGACCATTTAAAGGACCCTACAAAGTGTGCGACACCACCGAAACCAATTTGAAGTTATTACCATTCAGGAGTAAAAAGGCTAACCCGATGATTGTGCATGCAAATCGATGTAAACTAGTGCCAGAGGAAGATGAATCTAGATACCCCTTAAGGTCCAAGCAGAATAAAGTAACGGGTCAAACAAAATTGAAACAGAAATTCACGAAAAATCCAACACCAGTCAGCTACCTCAATAAGATATTATATGTAGCAATAATGCTGATGTTAGTAACAGTTGCGAGCGGCAAAAAGATTGACTTACCATATGCGGTAAGCAAAATCCGAGGAATGGAGAAAATACATATATATTCCACTCTAACAAATATAGTATGGAGCTGTAAATGCGAGATCGCAGACCAAATAGAAATTATTGATTTACTAGACAATACAGCACCAGTGGTAGAACTGAATTATGATAAAGATATATTTGCGGTACGAAAGTTAAAGCCAAATTTCAAATACCAATGGCTGTTGAGACAGAACATGTCAAAGTGGTACACGCAAATTCCGATAGAAGTGCACACAAAAGAGATGCGAAACTTGATCGAAATAGAACCAGAGATAAATGGAATCAATATATATTGGAAGCCAGTGGACTTGGTGAAAGTGCGAATCACATTTCAAGGGTTAAATGTCGACACCCTCAACTCGCGAAAATCAGTTATCCGCTACGAGAAATTGAAAATGAATCAAAATTATTCAGTTAATGCAAACTACTACGAGAACATATGCCTCGAAAATGGAACGGTAGTGAGAAACCAATGGTCACGATTTAAGAGTGAGACCCAGTCTATCTATCTCAGAGACGAGTCAAATCGTATAACCCTGAGTGTTGGAAATGGACCGGTAACGATATATAGAAAATCAGGAAATGATGAAAGAGTTGTTATTATCTACAAACAAAAAACCCTGACTATATTAGATGCCGGTAATCATTTTTTTACACTTTACACTTCTGATTTAGAGACGGCATGGGAATTAACAGTTAAATATCAGCGATGGATAATCGAACCAGGCGGATGGCAAACAGTTTTCGTGGAAGTCAAGACAATCAATGAATCGAAACGAAAATCAGATACAACCACATCACCTTTCCAATTACCGACCCAAGAGACGACAAAACCTAACTCAAATAAACTAATGATGATAAATTCGGAGTTGACAGTCAACTATTGTGAATATCTCATTTACATTTTAATAACAGGTTTTCTCATCTTATCAATAACATTCATAATCATCACTATTTTGATATGTGTAAAGAAGAGACAACTAACTATCCTTCAACCACCATCATATTCATATTATGAGACAAGACTATAAATTGTGATCTGCATGAATAGAGTATAAAAATATATTATATTTATATTAACAATGTGCATGTTTTATAAGTACCATAGGATGAACGGTGTAATTTGTTTGAGATTCGAAGCGAGGTGTTGATGCTTTGCGAATAAAGAGTGACACAAAAAAAAAATTACTATCATTTAATTTCAGAGAATGCAAGAAGCCTCGGAGATGTCATGCAAAGAGTGTAAAGCAAGTACGCAAGAACTAAAGCAAAAGTTTCGTAGCATGCAGGGCAGAATAACAGATTTGGAGGAAGAAAACTTCCGTCTGAAAAGGCGGTTGGACCGTTTGGAAATCTTATTGTTTCAACACGAGGCCGATTTCGCGATGTTTCGAATGAGAGTAGAAGAAATAGAGGAATCGGAAGACGATGGTGAGATAAATCAATTAGACTAAAAAAATAAATTAATTAAACGGACCCGTTAGTGTTTTTTCGTCCTCGAGAAAAAAAAAATAGTAAATAAATATAAGTAAATTAACAAATAATCAAATAAATAAACAAATTGATATAAATAAATAATTAAGAAAGTGATAAATTAAATAAATGAATAATAGATAAAAATGAACAAAAGCAAATAGAATAACTCAAATAAATGTTGCAAATAATGAAATGATACCTTAAATGAACATTAGAAATAAATAATATTAAAGGGCTGAGTAGTAATGAATGAATTAGCATAACTATATAACAATGGGTAACCTACTGGGGCGAGAGAACAAAATTATAAATAAGTAAGGAATAATTTCACATTAGTAGTAACAAAGACTAATCGCGAAGAGGGACACAATTACCCCACACTTTCTAGCATAAATTAAAAACAAAGGTATGCTGAACATTTATTCAAAGTTTTATTCGTTTTTATTCGTCGTCAGAGTCCAACAGAACGGGACTTTGGATGCCACAGTCCCATTCCCTGCGTACATTGCAAGGCGGGCGTCTTTCAAACCTACTGCCTGTATCCACACAGGCAAAGGTACGTTTCATTCCCTTTCGGCGCGGTGGCAAAGGGACCCTGAAAAAGAAATTAAAAAAACCTGGTAGTATAACAGTCAAATAACCATTGCATAACATCGAGATGCTCAAACTTAGGTTCTGGGACAGCCTAAAATAGTAAGGGTTGAAAAGAAAAATGAAATAAATACTGTGTAAAACTCCGTACCATGGCGCCCTCGACAAATAATTAGTGCAAGCAAGTAATTGATTTTAAGAATTACGTAATAAATTAATAAGTATAAATACGGCTAAAATTGTCAGAAAAATACGAGTAGCTGTGTCAGAAAAATACGAGTAGCTGTAATTAGAGGTTTGCTTTTAGTATAAATACAAAATCAGAAAATCAAAAATGTATGACCCAGAGTGTGGTATAGGTAGTTGCATAAACAAATTAACTAACTAAAATTAAACAGCGAATAAGTTAATTTAATAAGCATCAATAAGTTAATTTAGTAAGCAACACGAGCGCCTGCAATCACCGGGGTTTGGCTACCCTGGACAGCGATTGCAAGTGTTCGGTTACTATGAGGGTAGTTGAGGACAGCATGGTCACAAAAACAAAAAACAAGTAATCACTTACGTCCATAGTAATTGAGGGATGGCGTTACTAAAATTCAAAAAAAAAAAATATATGAAAAAAATAAAATATAAAATGCTTACTTCAAGATTGGCAAGACAAAACTAACGAAAAGTGGTAAAGCAGACACTTATATAGAACGCTTATCAGTACAGGCTACGTTAACAAACCACAGGGTAATTAATTAGAAAGCTTATCAGCACGGGCTACGTTAAGAAACCACAGGGTAATTAATTAGAAAGCTTATCAGCACGGGCTACGTTAAGAAACCACAGGGTAATTAATTAGAAAGCTTATCAGCACGGGCTACGTTAAGAAACCACAGGGTAATTAATTATAGAGCCTATCAGTATCGGCTACGTCAAAAACCGCAGGACGAGTAAAAAATTCATTCGGAACATTAATGTTCACCTTATCAGGCTGAGTAAACAAAGCACCTCATTACAAACGAATGGTAAACATATCTGGATATATTATTTCCGTTTCAGTCGAACAAATTAATTTTATTTCAGAATCAAAATTCCAATAAATTTTAATTCATTAAAAATCACGTTAAGGCTTACTTTCTTTTGTTTCTTTAACCCAAATTCGAAGATCATTAATATCTTTATTAATATCTAAAAATAAACTTAAAATGAATAAAAATTTAAAATTTTTGATATAATTATAAGAGAATTGGTAGCAGAATGATCGATAAATAAAATCAACAGTCGACAATGGCAACGAAGGATAGATATAGCAGGCGGTGAGTCACTGGTTAAGTCTAATATCTATTCTGGCAGCGGCTGATGCACACACTATTCTATGAATTCTAGAACTGAGATAAGGAATCATTGAATGCTAATTTCAATATTATTTAATTACAAACAATCATTTTTAGCTAATTTCAATATTATTTAATTACAAACAATCATTTTTAAACTTTATTTAACCAAAACTATTAAAATATTGTAAAGAATCATCACCTCCTCCAACAGTTTTATCACTAGGCATCTGTCCATCTGGTTGTATACCGTGTTCCAGACAATACAACTCCCAGCAAGCATTACCCATTTGAACTCCAGCTTGACCCACACGTATGCTAATGCATTCTCTCTAGATAACATTTTAAAAAAAATCATAAAATTACCACCATTATTAATAATTTGTTAAAAAATTCCTAGTTAGTTATATCCTCATCAATTTTGATTTCATCACTTTGTGGTTTTACTTGAGATTCCGAGTATGATAAATTTATAATACCTAATAAAAATAATAAACGCGCTAATTAAATAAATTAAAAACCTAAGATTAATATGGAAAAAATAATCACTGAAAATCCTGATCTATATCTGGACATTTTTCAATAATTATACGTATAACTAGCGACTTTTATATTTTACAACCAAATGTGTTGAAATTTGATTGGCTGTGCTTAATTCTAGAATAATTACTTGTTACGAGTAAATTAAATTAGCCAACTTAAACAAACAGCTTGATTTTATAATTTACAAATGTCTAAATTAATTAGGATATTGGAAATTGAAAATTTTCATTATCATTTAGTTTATCATTAAAATAGCAAATAACTAATTTAATCGATTTCATATCAATTTATAATTCCTAGTTTTCGATTAGTCATTTATCGATTTACTATTTGAGAAATGAAAAATTAGTTTTTAAAGATATTAATTTATAATAAGAATTAGTTTTTAAAGATATTAATTTATAATAAGATTTATGATGTTTCGTAAAATTATTTTTGAGAAATAAAAAAATTAGATTTTATTTTATAAAATGGATTCGATATTATTTTGCTTCAAGATAAACTAAATATTTTTAGAGATATTAATTTGTAATAAGATTTATGATGTTTCGTAAACCATTACATTCATAAGATAATTAAATTAGCATTATAAACTAAATATTTTTAGAGATGTTAATTTGTAATAGGATTTGTGATAACTAAATATTTTTAGAGATATTAATTTGTAATAAGATTTATGATGTTTAGTAAACCATTACATTTATAAGATAATTAAATTAGCATTATTTTACATTCATAAGATAATTAAATTACGAAATTTCTGGTTTGGAATTTTAATCTTTCCTTTCGAAGGTAATGTCAATATTATTGAAGCAATCCCCTAGTTTAGACAATTACCATTGCGTACCCTGAAACAAAAATAAAATAAAAACAATTGCGCAAATAAGGATTGGACCGTGGATCCATTTCAGAGTGACGTTTTGGCTACGGGAATATCAACAAATGCAAATGGGAAATTAATAGGTCTTTTGGAAAATGAATTTTGAAATATTTTTTTAGAGTAATAATTCGGATAAATAGTAATAATAATAATAAGGGTAATATTAATGATAATAATACATAATCACAGCAAAACATAGATTTCGAGGACGAAAAAATTTTTTTAAGGGGGGAGATATGTTGAGGTCTGTAAATTAAAATTAAAAATTTAAATAAAATTTAGGATAATAATTCAAATGGAAAGTAAGCGAAGAAAAAAGGCAAATAAAAGCGGGATCGTGCACAGAATTAATAGTAAATGAAAGTGCGATGGAAACAGTATTAGAAAATGCAAAAAGCAATTACGAAAGGCGAGAATCCGGAAATCCGAGAAAAATCAATAAATGGAAAAATCATCGAAATCGAATGGGAAAAACGGGACAGTTATAGATTAGCTAATGGTCAACAAGATGACGGTTAGGGATTTATCAGAAAAGGGTTAGAAAGGGTTGAAAAACATTCAAATGTATGAAAACAGAAAACGTTAATTAATTAATTAATTGGCTAATGGAAAACCCGAGCTAATGGGAAACCCGAGCCAATGGAGAACCCGAGAGATGAAGGAAACCCGAGCTGGGTAAACAAGAAGAAAGGCAAACAAAAGGAAGATTTGGGCCCATTAGCTTGACACAATGATTAATGGGAAAAGAGTAAGGATAAGATAGCGCGCGTAGGAAGACCGGTAGGGCCATTAATTATCTGGATTCGTTGGACCATTATGGATGACAGCCGAAGCAAACACGTAGGAGAAAATGTCAAACGAAAGATTGGCTCGGCAATAACCATTTGTCATCCTGATTTCGAGGAGTATATAAGCAAAGGGAAAATCAGAGAAAATCGGCATTCTGCCTCAGCTAGGGTTCGAAGAATCAGACGATAAGAAAAGGGATAAACGAATTAGGGAAGTAGGGAAAAGAAGAAATAGAATTAAGAATACGGAAAGGCGAAAAGGGATCAAACCAAACAGAAACCGAGGAAAACGAGAGTCAACAGAACTAAAGGATCAAAAGGTGAATATTGTTTGTTTGCAAAGCATCAACGCCGAGCAGAGAATCGTATAAACTTTGATTGGTTATTGGAGCGTGATAATAAATTGTAAACCTGTTGTTTCAATATACGTTGGGTCGTTCATTGTTTTAATTTAAAGAACACCAGGAGTCAGAGAGAACCGACTTGAAATAATCCAAAACCCAACAGTATCATAGTTTTAAATTTTAATTTTAAACGAATATTCTTTTTTTATAATTTTGAAAATTAAAATAATATCTTGTTTAAATATACTGAACTAAATAATATGAGTATATTTAAAAAACAGCATGAAAAATGTAATGTACGCAGCTCTCCGACATTCTCCCGACTCGCTACTTACAGTTATAACCCGTTTGACCAACTAGTAAAAATTAATAACGAAAATATAACTAAGACATACATGAGCATTTTATCAAAAGTGAATAGTAAAAATGATAATGAATCCATTCCAGTTCCTTTTGTTAACAATATCGATAATGAATTGTCAGTAACCACCCCAAATCGTAGTAATAGAAATAAAAGAATATGAAAAAGAATCTTAAAAATAAAAACGAAAATATTTTATTAATTAATGAAATGAATAATACAATAAAACATCTATTAAATGACAAAAACAATAAAGATTGTACAATTATATTAAATAATGAAAACCCATTAATTAATGATAACATCCTATTAAATAATAAAGATAACACTATTTTAATAAATAATGAAAACCTAACAGTTAATGATAGTGCTCAAAAATTCATACTCGTTTATTAATAGATTAATATCTTCAATAAATCCATTAAACACATTCATTAATTTAGAGCTTTAAACGGTTTTTCATGAGTTTGCGAGCCACTAAACATTTTTATTCGCTAAATATGAAATGTATTACAATTGACGGGACTTTTCTGGCTGGTGTTAATAAGGGAACATTATTAGCTCTGTTGCACACGATTGCAAAGATCAACTTGTTCTATTAGCCTATGCTATAGTTGAATCTGAAAATCGAAGCAGTTGGTTATATTTTTTAGAAAACCTAAATAGGAATTTCGACATAAATGATTCTTTTACGATAATAATGTCTGATAGGGATGTTGGGCTTTTATCAGCGGTTAATTCAGTGGCCTCACACACAATCAAATGCAATTGCGCTAGACATATTGCAATGAATTTAAAATCGAGGTTTCATAACATATTTTTAATGAAAAAATATTGGTACCTTGTTTACACATATGATGAAATTGCTTTTCAAAGAGGTATGCGAGAACTACAAGTTCTAAATGAAGAATTTTATCATGAACTTGTTAATATGGGGATTTCTAGTTGGGCTAATTAAAAATGTTCAATTGCTAAGTATGGGAAAAACACTTCAAACGCCGCGGAGTCAATGAATTCAGGCTTCAAAAAATTCATTAAGCAAGATAAAACAAACCTTATTATATCTCTGAATAACTATTCCATGAAAATATTTAGCCAAAGAAGAGAAAGAACTATAGAGAATTCGATTTTTGCAAACAATTAGCTAGCGTTGAAACTAACATTACTATTGGGTGGCTATATACGATTGCAGAATCATACACAAATGTATTTCTAGTGAAAAGAGAATTTATAGTAGATTTTAGTTCTAAAAAATGCAGTTGCAATAGATCTTTTGCTTTCGGAGATCCATGTTCGCATTTATGTGCAGTAATCGTATATCTAAGACAAGATCCCAAAACTTTTGTTGAGATATACTTTACATCTTCTAATTACCATGGCTCGTACGTAGATTCAATTGCTCCTCTTTCGGTCATTAGCTTGCAAAGAGATAACACTCTACCACCGGAAGCGAGAAGATCTCGTGGAAGACCGAGAGTTTCGATAATACGGTCAGCGTGAGAGAATTAAATATTCGCTTTTAACTATGTATTGCTTTTTATGTCTAATATATTTTTTCTATGCAAAGTTTTTTTATGATGCTATTTTTTAAATTTTATTTTTTTAAGATGCCATTTTTTAAATTAGCGAAATTGATATTTCATTTTTTAAATTTAAAAATTTGATATGCCATTTTTTAAATTACCGACAAAACATATGCTATTTTTTATAATTTCATTCCGATCAGCACTTCAGCAGGACTTTTTCACATTGTTTTTTGAAACGTTGCGTTCAGTGTTAATTCAATTTCCGGCAATATATCTGACCAACTAGTCCGAGTCCCTCCTTTTAGTGACGAGTTTACATAATCTCTTATCGTCCTAAATTGCCTTTCAACACTTCCATTTGTATTATGGTGATACGGACTCGAAAAACATATTGTGATTCCCATTGATTCTCTGAAATCCTTTGTAACTTTTGACTCAAATGTATTTCCACAATCTACATGAATCTCTTTTGGTGCTCCGAATTTTAAAATCCACTTGTTATTAATATCCGATGTAATACGTAATAAAATGGTATTAATGTAAAAAAAATATTATTTGTAAAATAAAATAAAAATTTCAAAAACAGTGACAGCTGTTTTTTAAAAAGCACTGTTTTTGATAGACCCTACAATGGATGCGACTTAAAAAAAGATTAAATCAACAGTTTAGATTATATTCGAAAAAATGGACGGCATTTGCGTGAAGTGTTAGAAGGAATAATTGAAATAATAAAATACCTAGCTGGACAATTTTTAGCCTTGCGTGGCTCTTCAGATGTCATTAATGAGAAAAATACCGACAAATATGAACTATTTTCAAAATTCGATGTGGTTTTAATGAATCATGTAGGTAAAATAATAAATAATTAAACAGATACGGTTGATTATTTAGGTAAAAACCTTCAAAATGAAATAATATATCTGATTTCAAAAAAATAATGTGAACTAAATTGTCGAAATGATTAAAATTGAAAATATTATTTAATTTTATTAGATTGCACTCCTAATGTGAGTCATTCTGAATAGTTGACAATAATCATTAAATTTTTGAAAAAAGATGAGAAAAATATAGTTTCTTTAGATGAATATTTTCTAGAATTTTTACCAGTAGCTAATTCTACAGAAATAGGTTTATCAACAAATTTTGTGGATAACCTAAAAAACTTGATTTGAATATTAAAAATATCCGAGGACAAGGACATGGTAATGACGTGAACATAAAAGGAAAAAATAATGGTGTGCAAAAACATATTTTAAATTTAAACTTACGAACATTTTTAATTTCAGGTGCGCACATACATAATATATATAAAATTTCTGTGACTTACATAAAAATACTAGAAAAACATTAGCTTAAATTTGTTTTGAATAAAATATTCTTCGTCTACAGTGGACCTCTCTAAGTGGCGACTGGTCCTATCGGAGCCTCATTTATCTACTTATGTATAATCGTCTTTATAAAAAATCTCACGAGTGTCATTTTTGCTAAACAAGGGCATCATGATAGTTAAATTATTAGTTTCGAACACAATATCACCCGAAAATAAAACAACGGTCAACGACCATTCGTCACATAATTGAAGTTACTTAGATTATATAATAACAATATCATTATAATTCCTGAAAACGTTCAATTTTAATAGCGGTCTAATAATTCATTAATAATGATCACAATTATATCATATGATAAGTGACATCATGAAGTCATCAGATCTTTTTAAACTTAATTTATTCAATTTTCCAAAATTATTAATTTTCAAATTAAAATAAATGATACAAACAATTAAAATTTTATATAAAAATGCTCTTTTACAAACTTTATTATATCTAGACATTTTGAAAACTATTAGCAGGTTTTTAATTAATTATAATATGTTACCTTTTTAATTCATGTTTAAAAGTTGAATAATATAATCTAATTTCACGTAAATAAATTCGACCTTTGATTTCATAATTCATTTTGAATAACAGTATAAATAGCCACTTGATTAATAATTTACTAGGTACAAAATCGTCTAAATGATTTTAAGAATTATTTTATCAATTGGGCTATTACATTTTGCCTTATCAGATACACCAGCAAACTGTTCTTATCAAGATGCCATAGGAAAATGGCAAGTTTTTACTTCAAACTTTTCTACATCATGTAGTACAAGTAAGAATTTATTTATTTTTAATTAAATTAATTAACTTTTTATCATACATACATTATGTTATCTTTGTTTTAATAATTGGTAATCTTAATTTGCATATTAATTTATAAATGAAATGATTCTTTTTATTTAATAAAACTTCAATTTATTTTGAAACCTTACGGAAATTTGAATAAGTTTTTGAAAAATAATTTTGTGTATGACTATTTTAAATATTACTATTATGAAAATTACTACAAATTGAATTTTTAAAAGAATATTCAGCATTTCTTGACCTAATGCAGTATATAATAAAAATTATGAACTTTTTAGATACATTTTAATAATAACATTATTTCCTAAATTTTTTATTATTGTAATTCTCTAAGGTGCATTTGTACCGACTAAAACGTTGACACTTATCTATCCTAATTTGGCAATTGATGATTTTGGAAATTTTGGAACATGGACTCTTATTTACAATCAAGGTTTTGAAGTTACTATAACGAACAAGAAATATTTTGGATATTTCGATTTCAAACAAATTAATAGTACCTATACCATTTCATACTGCAATCGTTTGCAACCTAATTGGTACCATGACGTTTTGATCAGACAATGGAGGTGTTTTAAGGCACAAAAATTATCCAATCTCGGTGAAAAACATGTCCATATACCTCAATCGAATATTTTGTTAGTTTTACTTAAAAATCTAATAATTTATCACATGATTAGTGCTCTTAATTCATTGCTTTATGGATCTCAAAAACATATAGTTAATACAATCAATAATCAAAATATTGGATGGATAGCTAAAGATTATCCTGAATTTCACGAGAAAACTTTATATCAAATAGTTAGGATGGCTGGAGGATTCTCATCGAAATTGCATCGGTAAAATAATATTATAATATTTATTTATTATTTTTATTATTATTATTATTATTATTATTATTATTATTATTATTAATTATTATTTCTATTAATTATTATTATTTATTATTATTATTATTATTAATATTAATATTATTTTTAATTATTTCTATTAATTATTATTATTATTACTATTATTTTTAATTATTATTATTAATTATTAATTTTATTATTATAATTATTATTATATTTTATTATTATTAATTATTATTATTATTAATTATTATTATTATTATTTTTAATTATTGTTATTAATTATTATTATTAATATTATTATTATAATTATTATTATTAATATTATTATTAGTAATATTATTATTATTTTTTATTATTATTAATTATTTTTATTATTATAATTATTAATATTATTACTATTAATATTATTATTATTAATTATTATTCCATAAATTATTCTCTATTTTATGATTATTTTTTAAATCCTATCAACATCAATAAATAACCTCACAATTAAATATTTTAAAAATATACATTTATGCACATGTAATCGTTTTTGCCAATTTGGTACATTTAAATCAATATTAAAATAAAATATCTTATAGTAGCACATGCGGCTCACATCTACCAACTGCAAATGAGCATGACTATTTTTCATATTCATCATATAAGCTCATTGTATATATTTGCATTTGTACATGTTACAATCAACTGAAACATATTTCACATGATGGACCTTTGTATTACCGTTTTAATTTGATTAGCTCGTGACCAATTGATAAAACTTGCGATTATTGTTTTAGCTTTATCAAAATCGCTAAAAATTATTTTAGTCTTGAATGTTAGAAGAAAAGCATTATTAAATGCAAATCTACTTTGAACATATATTTCGTTTTACAACAGCGTGGTGAAACAATAGAAATATATACACTAATGTCCCTATTGACATTGAATAAAGGTTTCTGTTACACCTGTGAGGTGGGCATTAAATTACCCCAGAAAATTATTAAAATGCGTTTTAAAGTCATATTTGTTTTGTTCATTTCAAATTTTAATGAAAATTTAAATAAAGATATATTTTATTAATTAATTGGATTTTATTTTAAATAAATCTTAAAAATTATGGGTTTATACAAAACAAGACATAAATTTATTTATTTAAATATAAAATATCTACAATTCACTCAAAATTTGTTCTTTCATTAAACATTGCATGAACAATCTTTCCATACGGTGGTAATAATTTATTAAATTTCCGTAATTGGGTTAATGGAGCTCTTCATTAATTTCTTGATAGATATCAGTATGTTGACAATGAAGGAAACTTTTATTCTTATCCCATTTTTGCTTTTGCCAAAATTACTTTCAATAACTTCAATTATTCATTTTGTATCGACAGTAGATATTATTCAATAATCTTTATAAGCTAACCAAATTTAAAAGGTAAACTTACATATTTAGATGGTTTCTTACGCGTGGCACAGTTGATGCTGTGAAAGCATCAGAAATGGCTTCCAATAAATTCCTTATCTATTATTTTAATTTACAATCTGGGTGAAATTGATTGTCAATTATAGAAATTTTGTGAACTGAGATTGTGTGCAGGCAGTTATTTCTTGTTCGCACGTAAATTTTCCGACTATCTAGTGTAAAGTCCTATGTAATGCCCCAGGTCTTACACCCGTTTTCATCCAGTAAACGCAACCGATAATATAAAAATAAAAAGCTGTGCCGAAAATTTTTGAATATCAATAAAACATCTATATCATTACTGATTCATAGTCAAACAATAAAAAATTCTTAATGTCACTGCAAAATCAACAAGTTTATATTATAGCAACACACAAACTCACATGTTTGCTGAATTTTATTCTTGCAATAAATAAAATAATTTATTATAGATATTGAAAAATGGGTAGAAAAAATTAACTGAACAAATAAAAACATCACATAATCAAATATGCTCGTAAACTTTCAACATGTGGAATTGTAGCACAAAAAAAAGAAAATCTTTTCAAGTAATTAAAAGCTAGAACGAATAAAAGAGATACCCAAACAGTGAATACTATTCTAAAATTGCTTTTACTTTAAACCGAAGCATTGGTTTTACTTGCTAATATGTATTAAATGAGTTTATTTATCGGCACTGGTGTATCTAATTTCATTTGTGGTTATGAAAAACACACACACATGTATTATAGATTTTTTTTGATTTATTATGTAAGGTGCAATATAATGTCCATTTAAGTCCAACTTAATGTTTCTCGATGTGTAACTTTAAAAATTCCAGTGCCACTTTTCTTTTTACTTCTACCTCAAATGGAAATATTAATAAGAAAATGATATTAACTCGATACAATAATTCAGCCCAAAACCAGCACCAGTAACGGAATACCATTTGAATTCGGTGAAATATATACCGAAATCATTTGATTGGCGAAACGTAAATGGCGTTAATTACGTCAGCCCGGTTAGAAATCAAGGCGGTTGTGGAAGCTGTTACTCATTTGCATCAGCTGGAATGTTAGAAGCCCGTTATCGCATAAAATCAAATAATACAATTTCACCTATTTTATCTCCTCAAGACGTTGTTGAATGCAGCCCATATTCTCAAGGTTTTTTTTGGCAATTTTAATTTAAATTATTTATTAATGATATTTATTTTTACATTAACTTATTTTATATTTTACTTTCATTCATATTCTTTTAAATCGTCTCATTTCATATTAAAATCTCAATTGATAATTATGTAATTGATTATTATATAAAAGATTATTATATATATTAGCTACGGCATCTTTTGTATTTATAACATCCATTAATAACACTGCGAAAATAATTTCACGAAATTCAAAAAATACTACTTTTAAATATAGTTCAAACACACAATGTTTTCATAAGGACAGATTTCATTATTTATACATTCAATTCACATTAATATACTAAATTTATTATTTTATATTTAAAAAACACTATGTTAATTTGAAAATACTATTTTAATAATATTTCACATTAATTAATATTTACAATTATTATTTAATTTTTAAATATATACATACAATATAATTGATACACCTGTTTCAGTTCATTAAAAACTTCTATAATAGAAGTTTTAATGAACATCCAACTAAGATTATGATTAACTTTATGAATTAGCCATTTTTAAAATAGCTGACAGGTAAATTTTTTAATAAAGTATATTTTAAGGCTTGGATTGTGATCTCGTATATTTATGAGATCATTATTCAAATTTACTTTTATTAATTTTCTTTGGGTTTTTATAGGAATTTATGCCAATTTATGTAAATTAATGGAATTATTTTCGAATAAACGGAAGTCCGATTGATTGAAAACTAAAATTTATTATTAAAAAGTTTCTATATTCGAATAAACAATTTTTCTCTGTTCCTTGGAAATTCGTTTTGGCTGCCATCTTTTTTACCTTTTGACAAATTCAAATTTTTGATATTTATTGATTTTATAATTATTGATTTTATGAGGCTTTAGAAATTTCCGTTAATTTCGCAAATTTATAAAAATTTTCCTCATTTTTGATGGTATTAATGATTTGGATTTTTTATACTTTATAAAAAATATTATTTTTAAGTTATCGGAAAACTTATGTTTTCCGTTTTTTTAAACTCCTCATTTAAACGTTCTGGTTCCACTGCTCCTGGTAAATTGCAAATGAGGTAAAAAATGAATTTATTTTAAGTACAAGATAAATGATACATTGTTATTTCTTCATCTCCTCAAAAACCTAGAGTTTCGATGGATTTTTTTGAAATATCTGAAATGTTGTAAAAATATTAAATTGATTGAATTTCATGAAAAATCTTACGAAATTATTTCTTAATTTTCTTTACAACTCTTAATTTACAAAAATTTTCGGCTTTAGTTTAAAAAAAATTGTCTAAAAAGTTACTAAAAGTAGTTTTATATAGAGTTTTTATTGAACTGAACATTTCTACATTTTGAAAGTTTGCATGCATTATTTACTATGTATTATGTTTTTATGTTAAAAAAAATTTTCTTCAAATTCCTTTCTTTCTATAATATAAGTTTTTATTCAGTTGAACAAATTACATGCAGACACGGGTAAGTATGTATGTCCTTAAATTATAACATTATTGACTTCTTCATTTTATTATAGCAGTTTTTAATGAACTGAAGCAGGTGTAATTATATCTTCATAATCAAATTTTCCACTGTGTACCACTTGTTTCCAAAAAAATCAATGTTTACTTTCTTCAAATTTTTAATTAATTTTAATTGATTTTTATATTTTCGCAATTTCATTTATTATAATTTGTGTAACCCCAACAGTATTTTTAAGTCTTCGGACAGCAGGATGAAATAATAATTTTTTTTAATAAATAAAAATTTTGCCTTAGTTACAATTTTTTTCAATTTACAAATTTCTATATATTATAAAAACTTCTTTTGGTTCTCACCTCTAATTTATTTTCATTTTTCAATGACATTAAGAATATTTGAATATTTGACTATGAATCAGTAGTAATGATATCGATGTTTTGTAAATATCAATATATACATCGATATCATTACCAATTCATAGTCAAATATTCAAAAATTCTTAATGAAATTCTAAATACTTGAATTATTATCTCACACACTAGATCAATGTGCTAAGTAGCAAGCATCACATTCATCTATAGTTTTGAAAGTATGAAGTTAAACGAAATCGTAAATGACAGATCAAAGGTGAAAAAATTAAATTTTTTAACGATATTGCAATTTGAAATCAAAAACCAGCATCGTTCTATACATCTTAAACTTATTTAACCCTTTAACGCTGAGAGCAGTATATTTCAGCGTAAAAACTAATTACCAGCAGTTTACAAAAACATAAACCTTATGTTTGAACTATTAACGACGTGCCATATATAATTTTTCGGCTTACGAGATTCAACACTATTTCACAAAACTATTTTGTGATATGTTTTTATGACTATGGTGCTGTTCAAATGTATTGAAAAAAAAGAGAATCAAATATCTCACTTGTTCGCTCGATATTGATCGAATACACTCAACGAGATTTAGATCATTTTTAGAATATTCAATACTCTGCTTCCGTAATTGATAGCTTTCCGGTGTAAAATTAATTATCACTTGCCAAATGTGATTCTATACCAGAAATGTCATTGGTTATTTGATCTTAAGAAGCACTGGCAAAATGACCATCTAATAACATTTTAAATTTTAATGATAATTTATTATTAATACCACTATCCCCCGGGCTAAATATCATTGGAATAACAATATTAACACTGATGACAGTTGGAAAAAAAATATTATAAATAAATTATTTAATACTTTGAGAATGTAAACTTCAGCGTGTAAATTGGTCTAATGGCAAATTCGTCAAATAATCAGTTTTTCTGATAATTCATTACCTGCTAACATGCAAATTCTACTGCATATAAATTAGGTTGGAAAGAAAGTTTTGCCGTATTTTTGAATAGGCGTGGCTAATGAGTTTCTTTCGGAAATATCTGTTTAGGTCCCTGCAAAATTATCTAATGGAAAAAAAGTTTGATTCTTTCGAAGGTGTTTCTACGGCAGCGCAAGAATTTTCAGCCCAAGAACGAGAATTCTTATAGAATCTGGATCGACCGCTACCTGAAAGATTGCAATAAGTGGTTGCAATTAATGGAAGTTATATTATTGAAAAAAATTAAACATGTATTTTTTCTAAATCGATTCAAATGTTTTATTGAAAATATGACAACTTTCTTTCCAACCTTATATATATATATATATATATATATATATATATATATATATATATATAACATTTCACTATGTATTTCGACCGTTTATCAGTATTCTCCAGGAAAGAAATCACATTAACAAAAACCAAATGAAAATAAGAAAAGTTAAACAACTTAACCAATAACTATCCTAATCAAATTGTACCACAAAATATAAAATTATTTTAATTTAAAAAAATAAACATGTAAATTATTTAATTACTTAAAAAATCTAAAAATTTATCATTCCTTTTTTAAAAACAAGGTTTATTATAACATCAAATACATAATATACACAATTTACATTCAATTATTTAAATACATTGAAAATACCCATAGACTGAGCATTTTGAACATTAACTATAGGATTTACAGATCTTATCAACAAAGTCTCACAAGTTATTCGTTTCCAATAATTACTCTGAACTTTTGCAATTATCCTGAAACCAAACATACACATTTTCTTACTAGTAAATTCAGTCGACAGTGCTCAATAACTCGAGTACAGAGATAACGAGCAGTCTCTCCAATATATGTAGCATTACACCCATCAGAGCATAATACTAACTTTTCAAGACGTTGAAACAATCCTAAGCTGAGTTTTTCTACATATTTGAGGATCTTATGCTTAAATTCTCCGAAACCGTCGGAATAAGGCAATACCAACATACATTTTGGTTAAATGTGATCGATTTTGTTCACCTTCCAAACTTGACTACTTACTAATTGGTAATTTTCGTTTTCAATATTGTATCAAATGGTGTGCATTTGTTTCTGAACAAGACTGATAAACGATCGAAATATATAGTGAAATGTTATTTAGAATATATAGTTGGCGCGTGTTACTTACAAATTATGAGTAGAATATTAAGTCAAAATTTGTTTGTTATTATTTCTTCTAAATTTATTTAAAAAATTGTCCCTCAGGATGTGAAGGAGGATTTCCGTATCTAATCGCAGGAAAGTTTGCCGAAGATTTTGGAATGGCCCAAGAATCATGCAATCCATACAAAGGTGAGGATGGAAAATGTAGCACTACAAAGAATTGCCAACGATATTATGCAACCAAATATAAATATATCGGCGGATTTTATGGAGCTACAAATGAGCCATTGATGAGAATGGAATTGGTACGAAATGGGCCAATTGCAGTTGGATTTGAAGTCTACGATGATTTCATGAGCTATCAATCTGGCGTGTATCACCACGACTTCAAAACTCGTAAATTGACAGCTTCGAAATTCGGATTCAATCCATTTGAATTGACCAATCACGCAGTATTGGTTGTTGGATACGGTGAAACGGCAACAGGAGAAAAGTTCTGGACAGTGAAGAACAGCTGGGGATCTGGCTGGGGTGAAAATGGATATTTCAGAATTCGTCGCGCTAACGATGAGTGTGGAATCGAAAGTCTTGGTGTTGCATCGGAACCGATTTTGTAGACGATATAATTTCGATAATATTGATTTTATGTGATAATTTTTCAAATAATAAATTATTGATTTTTAAAAAAAAGAATTTATTGGATTTCACTTGAAAAATCGAATTATGATTTGGTTTTATAGATTTTTTGTTAGAATTATTTGTTTATGTAGAATATAAATTTTGTCTTTTGTTTTTAAAGTTTCAATATCGATTTGTAGGAACTAAAATTTAATTAGAATAATTTAAAAAATTTAATTCAAAATATTCACAAATTTGTTTTTGAACCGTGATTCACTTTTAAAATGGATTTTTTTTCGTGACCGACTTGACTGGTTAAATGGTCCGGAAATGGATTGTTTATATATGCCACCTTATTTTTTTTCAATTTTTCAGACTTATTTAAGAAACTTAATTTAGAAACAAAGAAGAGATTATTTGTTTAAATAATCAATTGTAAATGAAAAATAGAATTTTTAAAAAGTGTGTTTTCACTAGTTTTAATTATATCCATATCATGCAAGCTATCTGAGCATGATTACAGTATTAAAGTAATTGAATGTAAATTGTGCATATGATGTTTTGTAAAAAGAATTTTTAAATTTAAACTTTTATTTTGCGATTTTAAATTTAATTAATTTTTTATTTAAATTTCATTGAATATTTAAATTTAATGAATATTTGATTTTTATTTTTTTTAAAAATTAAAATTTCTAATACTAATTGAATACAATTATTATTGATTAATTTGTTTAAATTTTCCTATTTTCATTTAGATTTTGTTAATGTGATTTATAGCCTGAAGAAGACTGATAAACGGTCGAAATATATAGTGATATGTTATTTTATAGAATATATAGTTGTCGTTTTTCAATTATTAAAACATTGCCTCCTTTCTTTGATTATATATATAACTTCAAATTATAAAAATAAAGAAAAATTCAAAATCAAATTTACCCTAGTTCAGAATAATGAGCAATACAAAATAATAGGGTAGTGAAGTGTTGGGCTATAAGCCATAATTTAAACAAAAAATAAGAAAATTGTGTAAATTAAAACAAAATAATTAGTGTCGTTTGGAAATTGTCAAAATGGCTGCTATAACATAAGCACACACCGCAAGAAGAAATCAAAAATAAAACAAAACATATTAAATAAAACAAAATAAAAACATAACAAAATTAAATAAAACAAATATTAATTAAAATCATTGAAAAATTTACAAAATATTGAGAAAATAATATCAAAAAATAAAGAAAAATAAGGAGAAAAATAAAATATTTAAAATAAAACCAATAAAACCCATAGAAAAATAGCCGAAAAAGGCTCATAATTCTCTGATTGGTTGCACCCAGGCATGAAAACACTATATATACAGCAATCATTTTCATAATTTCAGACTGTCAGACAGATACAAAATTTTTTAGACAAAATATTTAGACATTTTTTGGACACGATTGTTTAGAAAATTTTTATACCAACTTATGGGAATTTTTCAAATTTAGTTGCATGACTGACAAACTTGTGGATTGTAAGTATTGTTATCTTGTATAAATATATTTTTCAAAGTTAAAGTTTTGTTATTTTAATTTTATTCTGGATGGTCGCGGCATCTTTTGATGCCACTGACAAGTCCCCATAAAATCCTATTTATAATAAGTACTGAAATAGAATTTTAGAAGGGCAGACTAGCGGTTCGGCTGGCAAGTTTGTTTTCGCTAGTTGTGACTGCTGGTCGCGCTACTCCTAATATTTCGGCTGTTCACGATGAGTCCTGGTCGAAAGACGCTCGACTTTACTCGTAGGGCGTCGTTGTACTCACAGCGTCTGATGGAAACGTCGACCGGATTTAGCACTTAAAATCATGGGAAGTGCGACTTTAGTTAAGAGGGAATAAAGTTTTGTATAGAAAATTTAAAATATTGTCGGAAAAATAAATCGGAAAATCAAGTAGAAAAAGGATAGGATAATGTAGGAACGTAAAGCTGAAAGTATTTTCCAATAGTCGAAGGATGTAATGTGGTAGATGAGAGTAGTGTTTATTAAAGTTAACGCAGAGGGTTGTAACTACTTAGAATCTAGGGAAGTGTACCGGGAGTGTTAATCAAATTTTTAATATAGGGAAAGATAAAGGGTAAACTAGTCAATACAGTGATTAAACAAATGAAATAGGAAATTTACCAAAAAATAAGGGAGGAATGCTGCTCAAATATTTGAAGGATACCTTTATAAATAATGGGTAAGGATGACAAATAAGAATGGAATATTAGAATAAATGAGTAAGAACCAGGATATAGAAAGCTAAAGACGTAAGGCCTTCCATTGGCAGTCAAGAACCCTAAAGTGAAAATATTATGAGGAGTAGTTCTAGAAATAGAGCTCACCTGCTCATGAATTTTCAACCCCTATGTACAGTACCAACATGGCAATCACCATGGGTACATAGGAGGGATAGAATAATAATCTTGATGTGGTTTAGGTAGGAGTCACACAAAAACCCTAGTAAAAATAAATAAAAATCAACCATATTCACAAACAGAAGCTTGAATTTTAATTAAAAATTTAATCTAAAATTTAGTCGGTAATATAACTGATTTTTGTCCATTCAGAATCAACTTACACGTAATAGTTTTCTAAGTGTATTTTTGATACAGTAAAACAAAACGCTTACACGTTTTATCGAAATTTCTAAGAGTCAAGTAACAATTTTAATATTAATAAATTTACTAGAATCCAATTGTAATCATTATTAAAACATTTTTATTAATATAATTTCTAAGAGAATTTCTCAAATATCAAAATTAAATTTATATTATTAAATATATTACAACAATAATAATAATAATCATAATAATAATAATAATAATAATAATAATAATAATAATAATAATAATAATAATAGTAATAATAATAATAGTAATAATAATAATAATAATCATTAGTTAAATAAAATATTACTATATTTATTTTTAAATTAAATGTTAGAAATTCAATAAAAATTTTATTGTTTTTATTTAAAATTTTTTACGACAATGAGTTATCAATTTATATAGTATTTTGTTAGTTTAATTATAAAATAAAATATTTAAAAAAATTATAATTGTTTTAAAAATTCAATTAATATTTTACAAAATAAATTAACCAATAAAAACAATATAAAATAAATAATTACATGTTATAATTTCAATGAACACTGATAGATGAAATAATAACTAAAAATTAATTACAATGATTAACTCGACAAATGACTCAAATCAGTTATTAGAATATGATCAAGTAAAAAACAATAAAAAAGCAATCAGAAATAAAGTTTTAACAGTTTCTGAAAAGATAGAAGCAATAAAGATGTTTGAAGAAGGGAAATCTCGGCAAGAGATCGCTTCAATTTATAATGTAACTGTACCAACTGTTTATAAATGGATTAGAAATAAAAATTATTTCACAAATCAAACTGAAAATTCTTTGCCTAAAATCAAATATACAAACAAGCAAAAGTTAAACGCTGTAAAAATGTTTGACGAAGGAAAATCAGTCAAAGAAATAACAATAATGTATAACGTTCATGAAAGTACTTTTAGAAACTGGCTCACTAATAGAGAGTATTGGCAAAACTTTGCAGATTCACCGAAGACTCGATCTGAGTACAGTTTCCAACAGAAAGAGCAAGCTATAGAAATGTATCAAAATAAAATACCAGTTTTGGAGATTGCAAAGAAATTTAATATCAACACAGGAAGAATTTTAGAATGGATTTATTATGAAGAAAACATTAAAAAAAGCAAAAATAATGTAATTAAAAAACTTAAAGCTATTGAAAAATATGAAAACGGTGAAAGCATTGCTGAAGTTGCCTCTCATTTTAACACAACTAAAGATACAATTGAACATTGGATAAAGATTAAAGAAAAATTATTAAAAATATTGAATGAGAAAGAATTAATAAATAAGAAAATCCTTTCAAGTAACGAAAAGCAAGAAGCAAAAATAAGATACGGAAACGGTGAAAGCTATTCTAAAATTGCTTCTACTTTAAACACAACTAAACATACACTTATATATTGGATAAAAACTAAAGAAAAGTTATTATCTTCTGTTAATAGTAAAGAAAATAATATTTCTTTAAATTCAGAATCAACAGAAAAAATTAATTTAAATCCTTTAAAAAATCAAAATTCAAAATTGAGTTTGAAACGAAAATTAGAAAAGGAAAGCGATAATAATATGACAAAAACTTTGAAACTTGAATTAAATTAATTATTTTATTTTAATTAAAAAATAATTTATAATTATTAGTTTTATTTGAAATTTATAAAGTAATCAGCAAAATTTTGTTTTATAAATATTTTGTATTATGTCTAGAGTTAACAAATTAAACATTAATAGAAGGCTCGCGTGAGGTTTTTATTAATTATTTTAAATAATTTGTCGTTTTTTCAGATTTTTTCAATAAATTTTATTATTAACACACAATTTTATATGTAGCATCGTATTTTCATTTTCAGTTCATATTAATTATATAAAAACTGACTTGTAAAATAAAAATTTTTTACTAATACATTTTTAAAAAATGTATTTTATTTTTTTTTGATTTTTCGGTTATAATTTTATTGATTTTAATTAATTTAACAGATTTTTTGAACTTAGAAATAAACTGTAAACCAAATTTATTAAATTTTCGTCAATATTAAAAACAAAAATTCACAAGAAGGGAAGGCTCCAATCTATTTCACAACAGTTTATAAATTATTCAAAAATTATCTCTAACATTAGAAAATATGACTAAATTTCGATAGGCATTTAAAATTAAAATTTTTTTATTTTCGCTTCAAATATGTTTTATTAATTATTAAATTTAAATATTTTATAAAATTTCCAAAATGAAACAATTAAAATAGTCGTTAAATTTCTTTTGCTTATATTGTTTTCAGGGTTGTTATTTTCAAAATTCTAAAAACGTTTTTTATGTTTTCTTTTACTGTTCAATTTTCATTAACTTCATTATTACCCATGAATTATATAATGTGTATATTTGATTATATATTTATGTTATTAACCCTATTATAACTAAGTTAATATACTTACGTAAAATGTCACGATGTGGCTTTAAAACGCATATTAAAAATGAATTTATTTTGGTAAATAATTAAGAAAATTTACATCATTAGTAACACATAAAGATTATGTCATTTAATTATTAAAAAATAAATAAATTTTCAATTATTTATTTAAGCAAACCACGATTTTTAGGGAATGTTTATTACATATTTTCCCGATAATTACCACAAAATGGTTTGGATGCTCGACCTTTTGCCGATGGTACGTAAATGACTAGCGTCATTGTCTTTATGAAACCAAAACGTTACTTTCAACTTCTTTAGCTCTACGAGG
Source organism: Schmidtea mediterranea (assembly GCA_022537955.1). Taxonomy (NCBI): domain Eukaryota; kingdom Metazoa; phylum Platyhelminthes; order Tricladida; family Dugesiidae; genus Schmidtea; species Schmidtea mediterranea. The sequence continues at coordinate 75,204,891 of CM039680.1, forward strand.
AAGAAAATGTTGTGATATACATCTTATCTATACATCAAATCTGTTTTTTAACATGCATTCATGATAGATTGAGCATCCAAATAATGGATTCCAGAACTCATCGTAATGATATAACCCTTGCTGTTTTTACTCCAACATCTGTCAACAATCCAATCTACGCAAAAGTTTACGTTTCATTTCATTTTTCGTCAGGAACAGTTTTGACATATAGAATTTAATACGATAATTTTTGTATGCATTTTCATATTTAAAAAAAGTCATTTTGGTAAATGTTCAAAATTAAAAGTGAAAATATTAAATAATAATTTTATCGCTGGACTTAATAATAATAAATCTGATTCATAGTCAAATTTTGTAGAAAAAATACAATGTTTTTTATAAATAAAAATAAAAATAAATCAGAGGTAAAAAACAAAAAAAGTCCTTATAATTATAATAATAATTATAATTATAATAAATTTAAGGTTTTAAATTTAAAAAATTGTTTTGTTTTAGCTATGGCTAGTAAAGAAGCGAATATTTGAAATAAGAACAAGCCAACATTGAAAAGAAAATTTATCTCTTGCTGAGCACTGATGGGTAACAAGAATACTTGATGAAGGGTCTAAAGGTTAACTAATCCTTAACCAGCGCCCGTTTAAGAAATAACCGCTAGCCACCCGTCGAAAACGACGATGGTACTGTGTGCTAGTGAGTGAATATTAGCAAAGGGCGAGTCTCTTTACAAAGACTGCCTATGTCATAGAAGACTTCGTGCTCTATGTTTACCTGTCCCACCTCTCAAACAACTAATTGTTTATTCACTTTTTTAATCTTTAATAAAAACACAATCACAACAAAGTTAATATTGTTATAATCAAACTAATAGTTAAATACAAATGTAAGATCACAAATTTCTGTCAATAACATAGTTTAGTGGCACTGAAATCCCGTTTGATTTGAGGATATGCCCCACCATTCGAGCAGCTTTTAATTTGTTCTGACGTTCTCGCTCGTGTTTACTAGGCCGAGGTTTCTGCCGGTTTCTCTTGGGTTTTAATACTGGCTGGGGTTCATTCTCGGGCATTGTGAAAGATATGACATTCTCTTTAACCATTACATTTCGTACCACTATTGCTTCTTGTTCGGTGGACAGCTTACTGCCACACCGTACTAGCTCTTCTCGTATTTCATCTTTTAGTTTCAGCTGGGAGATTTCCTTCTCCTGCTCTTTGATGGTTTGATTAGCATGAGCAAAAGATTCTTCCTTTTGGACCAATTTTGCCCGTAATTCTCCAATTTCTGCTTTCAATTTGGTTGCTTCTTCGGGCCTTACCCAGGTCGGCTCCATACGTCGACAGCGACGTACCAGCGCTTCGGTCCTCTGATTTTGAGTGATTGCTTCTGCGTGGTATCTGGCCACGTCTTTCCTAAATCACTCTGACAATTGTGCTGCTTGATCGACTGAAATAGGTCGAAAGATGGTTATCATAACACATTTATCGTTAATTGATTGAATATTATTAATTTAAGAAATGATATCTTTGTTGGATTTTTATATATAAAGTATGTGCTTAGGTCTGACTCCTTGATGTTTTTCTTTAATCAATTAACCCAACACAATAAGATTTATTTCCGATTTATATATCACAACTTTATTCACAACTTTCACAAAAATCGATTCAATTCACAATACTCTACACAATTAATCAGTACGATTTCACAATAATTCAATGCGTAGGGATACGTCTTCCAAAGGGAGATGTCCCTGTCTGGTGCGCAAGAATTTAATTTGTTTGGCTGATTGATTTATCTTTAAGCTTATTACCTCATTTACTCCGCTCTCTGAAATATTCTTTTCGACCAACTGGCAATTTTGTTGATTTGCATTTTCTTTTTATACTCATCTCTCAACTCAAGTCATCCGCAAACTAAATTGGTTTTGGCATTTTTGAAATCTCTGTCCAAAACCAAATTAGCTATTTCTGGGCTCCCGGGATTTCCATTTGTTTACAATAATTATTTTGGTGGCGGATTCCTCTTTTATCTCGGCTTTCATTCGTCAACCAATTTCGTTTTCCGTAATTAAAAAATTTGTTGACGTTCCGGGTTTCTCACACTATTCGGGTTTTCTGTTGGCTCGGACTTCCCATTAGTCAATTAATTTTTAATTAATTTCTATTTTTATTAAATATTTTCTTCTGGGACCCCCAATCGATTTAATTTTATTATATTTGGATTTGTCTCGTCATTTGGTATCCACACATACCCGTTTCCCTTGATAAATATTTATTTTAAAATTTTAATTGATTTTGCGTTTTTAATTATTATTTCTAATATCAATGTTTTTATTGATATTCAATTTTACTTTTGTGAACTTTATCAACCCCAACATCTTTATAAATTTATATAGGAACGTTCCATTTAGAAAATTGTTGCATCATCTGGATGAAAGGAGGTATGTGGGAAACTGTAATTTATCTCATCGCATAGTTTTTGGGAAGGTCTCTACACTAATGCTCGTACCCACGACACTTGGCCGATGTGATAAAAGCGTTGTTGCGGACACCCTGGTTCTCATTCCATTCCTACATATTTTAAATTAACTATATATATTTAGTACTGCAAGTTTTAGTGCATAGTTCGGAAAAATATGGATCAATGTTCATAACTGGAAGTATTAAGTTATTCAGATGATAATCTATATACCGTGTTAACCCAAATCCGATCTTAACGTCCCTTCTATAAACTTTAAATGTAATTCTATAACAATAAGCGGTGACGAGGGTATTAATGCTAAAGATAACCGTAATATTATTGACAATAACATTTCTAAGGTCCTTGTTAAACAGGTTGAAAATGTATAATAATAATACAATTATTAATGATAGTAAAGACAATAACAACACATTATAATAACAATAACTTCAATTGTAATGTTAATAATAATAATAATAATAATAATAATAATAATAATAATAATAATAATAATAATAATAATAATAATAATAATATTAATAATAATAATAATAATAATAGTAATAATAATAATAATAGTAATAATAATAAAAATAATTATAATCATGATATTTATAATAATAATAATAACATTGATAATAATAATTATAATAATAATAATAATAATAATAATAATAATAATAATAATAATAATAATATTAATAATAATAATAATAATAGTAATAATAATAATAATAGTAATAATAATAAAAATAATTATAATCATGATATTTATAATAATAATAATAACATTGATAATAATAATTATAATAATAATGATAATAATAATAATAATTCTAACACTGATAATAATAATTGTAAAGGAATAATGCTAAGAATGTAAAAATTATAAAGTATCAATATTTATGCCGTATTTAATGATAGCAATCGTAATTTTTATGACCGGACAATAACGATAACTGGTAATGTTAACCTTACTATGTCCTATATAGCAGTATTACCCAACTTTCTGTATTTAAACAGTAAGTTTGTCATGAATGATTTTACTAATAATAATAAAAACAAAATATAAAAATAAAATGAATAATGTTACAAACAAACTGGTAATCTTTCCGTCTAGTTTACTATCATAGACGTAATAACAATAATTAAACGATCTAGTTTTTTGATCTCTTTAGCAAGTTGTTCATTTCCATTACAACTTATTATGAGAAGAGAAATTCTCTTCTCCATTCCGATTTTTAGGAGTAAATTTATTGATCTGAATTCAATGATTTTTTATCACATGGGCTAAAAAATCATTGTGGATAAAATGGGTAAATATCCGGTTTTGATTTGAATCGTGATGAAATTTTGTCATATTGATAGAAAATGACTCACCAATGCTTGTGCAGGCTATATTTACAAAGTACGGCTTCAATTCAGTCATTTAATAATGCTACCCAAAACAAATCCATTAAGCAACAATGGCGCAGCTACTATGGGAGAGACCCGTCCTAAGGATCAAACTAGTGTCGAAGATAAAATGACTAGGACACAAGAGATAAGTCGAATCTCCGAAAATGGTTGACAGTATACACCAGGTAAAATTTCTCTTGAGATAGCAACAACACTTTGTATCACTCAAGAATACATGAACCACACGAGAGAAAATTACTCCATACTACTGTAAGCGAAAGAGCGTAGATAGATAGATGAACTATGAAGGTTCATGGGCAGCGACAACTGTGTTCAACACTATAAAGGTTTCTTTTCTACTCAATGCACCTATACAGAAACTCTACCATAATTATATGAATCATGATTGAGTTATTTTTCATTAGCTATTCTATTTTAGTGGATACAGACTACCGGAGAAGCGATGCGTAGAGCGATAATAACCGGGCTTCTGTGAAGTTCCCGTCTTGAATGTTCGCCAAGAATCGCCAACGCGCAGAATTTTCATTGTATGGATACGAAGAGCAAGAGAGAAAAACGCATTGGAAGGTAGTCATGGCTCGAAGAAGACTGAAGAGTGTAAATGCAGCTATTGCAGCCGGAGAGATACCTAGTACCGATGAGTATGCGCCTGAGTATGGCGTCTCTTTTGCATTAGACGACCCAGCGCTAGAGCAGATGCATGCACCCCCCAGCGTAATGCTGCCGGCAAGGATGTTCCGAGAAACAGTTTGGAATCGAATTGGAAATCAGCGAAAAGAGAGTGATCATGCATACAATGGTCGTCATCCACCAACGGACAGACGTATGCGTCAACTCCAAACTAGATGCAGGAAAGATCCCCCAACCGGATGTAAAGTAGATATGGAGACAAATGGTGTTATTATTCTGGAAAAAATGTTATATTAGTCGAATCATTTTCTTTTATTTTTGTGGGTGAATAAAAATAACTTCTTATATTTATAGTATCTAAAATTAATTAACAATAAGAAATAAAGTATATTTAGTGAAGGAATGGAATTAAATGTGATTAGTTTAAAGTACTCCAACCCAACTTAGATAACCCCAGGATAACGACAAAGAGAATTTTAATGGCTAATACTAAAGGATATTTTGTTCAAATTAATAATAACGATTTGAAGATCTCATGTAATTTTAGACCTGGAACTCATCAGATCAATAAACCGAGATTTGGGGGAACTAAGAAAGATTAATGCCGACTAACATGAACAGTTAGTCCAAATAATCCGGGAGTGCCAAGAGATAAAGTCTACCTGGTTAGAGCCGAAGCAGATAAAAAAGGTTTATCAGCGGCTGAACGAGGCCCAGAGCGGATGGCATGGTAAAATCAAATTACACAGGCTCTGCGCACGCAAATTTGTCGGATTGGAAACAGCTCTCGCAGCCAGCCAGGAGAGTAATGAGGTAACTTACCCACTAGTGTTTGCTCTCGAACAGCTTAGTTAATCAGAATAGAATGGATCCCAGTCAGGAACGAAATCTACACGTCCACACTCGCGTCCTGCAGGCAACCAAAAGATTGGATCGACTTTAGCAAAATTATGTCTTCGTATACTTATTCGAATTGTAATGATGTGACTAAATAAAAGTTGTCATGTTATTCTCTCTTTAATGATTTCTTAACGGATTAATCAATTTATGTTAAATGAGCGTGATTAGCGAGAGAAGCGGATAATCGTAATAAGTAAAGGGACTGAAAGATAGAAGACGAGTGTAGGCCTTCCAACAGCAGCTCGCTGAACCCAACATGAGGCCGGGCCTTAGCAGTTTTGACGATAGAGCTCACCTTTGGCGGTTTCATAACCATTGGTTACAGTACCAACACTGTATAGCAACGGGTAACCTTTGGCAGGTAGAAAGGTTGCATGTCTGGGTCAAGGTCACGCAACACCAACCCACCATAGCTAACAACTAAAAAACTTATTTTGAAAATAATGATCCGTCAGGTGAAAGTTCTAGAAAATTTAATAAGCAGTTGGAAATTTGTCTAGCTGGTTATTATGAGCTGCAAAAGGAATTGCAAAAAACACCAAGCAATGTCGCATAACTAACTTTTTGAATTTACTGAAGAAATAAAATAACTATTTGTTTGTATCGTTTAAAGAAAATCATGTAAAAAGTTTATTTTCTTTAAAAAAATCTTTTGGAATGTATTTCATGAATATGTACTGGAACCTAGTCTCGTATAACGCGCAATTTCTGAGGAACCTAACCTCCGCGTTATATGAGGGTCACGTGTATTGTAATTTGTCACATGATTTTACGTTTCAATAACTGCATTACTTAGTATTAACTTTTGAATATTTGAAAACCATTACAATAAAATGTAATATTCGGACGAATCGAGATTTTGCAAACTTTGTAATTTCACATAGAGATTTCCAATCTTTTGAATTTTAACCTAAAAGGTAACGCGAACCCTTGCTGAGGGCATTGCTCATTCTGCTGTGAAATATTAGTCAAACATTCATGTAACATAAAAAAAGATGCATATTTACAAAAATTAGACTTTAATAACTTTAATATGCAATTATCACAAGCCACAACAAAAAGATTTAAATGGAAACAAAACTCCACCGAGATGGAGAACGAATTAAGTATGCATTGATCTGCCATAATGTATTGCCAAGTCTGTGATGGTACACCGAAGATTTTCATAAAGTACAATATTTTTGTAGACTATCAAAAATGTTACCTGAAAATCCGCGAAAAGTAGATTAGGAAACGATGATTTATTACTTACATTGTTTAATCATTCTCCATTAAAAAAATTATTTTACACTTATCCAACAATTTCTCTTTGTAATCTAGTGCTATTTTGAGTTGTTAAGGTTTATCATTTTATTGCTGGATCGTGTGAAAGATAAAGTCTTTCCATCCTACTGACAAATCATCTGTTTTTCTTTCAGTTTATTTCTGACTCACCAAATCTCAAATCTGACAATCATGAATGCGAATATTTATTCTAAAATATTTACAAAGAAAAAAGTTCTCTTTTAAAAAGTAAATATCATATTGAAAGAAAAAAAATTAATTTAAAAGTTTGTTTTAATTTATTTAAATAAAAGTATTACAATCATGAAATAAAAAATTTTGAAAAAAGTTGTTTTATTCCGTTCAATGATCTAAATAATTGGTTGAGATGCCACTGCAAGGCTTTCTATTCCACACTCATCGTTTCCTCTACGAATTTTAAAATATCCACCTTCACCCCATTTAGGGCCCCAACTGTTCTTTACGATCCAATATTTTTCCCCAGCAGGAGTTTCCCCATATCCAACAACCAATACTGCATGATTTGTTAGTTCAAATGGATTAAATCCGAATCTTGAAGTCATTAAATTATCTGCTTTAAATACATGATGATAAATTCCATTTTTATACTGTCTAAAGTCACTGTAGACCTCAAATCCAACCGCAATTGGTCCATTTATCACTAATTCCATTCTCATTAGCGGCTCATTAGTAGACCCATAGAATCCGCCAAGATATTGATACTTTGTTGCATAATATCTCTTGCAGTTTTTTATGGTACTACACTTTCCGTCTTTACCTTTGTATGGATTACATTTCTCATCCGCCATGCCAAAATCTTGGGCATATTTCCCGGCAATTAGATATGGAAAGCCACCATTGCATCCTAAAATTTGATATTTTAATCAAATTCAATTATATTTAATAAACCTTGAGAATATGGACTACATTCAACTACGTCTTGAGGAGAAAGAATCGGTTTGATTGTATTGTTTGATTTAATACGATAACGGGCTTCTAACATCCCAGCAGATGCAAATGAATAACAACTTCCACAATGTCCTTGACTACGCACTGGACTGACGAAATTTACCCCATTTACATTGCGCCAATCGAAGGACTTTGGGAACTTTTCTGCAGTCAAACGAACTATTTTCGTTACTGGAGCTGATTTAGGTCTAGATAAATTATGTAAATAACGTTATATATGTTTAAGTTTGTGGGATTCCTCTTAAATATAATATTTAAAAAATCGTTTAATCTTCTTCTTCTTCTTCTTCTTCTTCTTCTTCTTCTTCTTCTTCTTCTTCTTCTTATTATTATTATTATTATTATTATTATTATTATTATTATTATTATTATTATTATTATTATTATTATTATTATTATTATTATTATTATTATTATTATTATTTTTATTATTATTATTATTGTTATTATTATTATTATTATTTTAATTACCATTTAATTATTGAAACCTTAACAAAACTAATCATAATCCTCTCAATAAATTCACGGTCACTAATTTGATTCTTTTTGCCTTAACTTCAATATCGTCTACCGTACGTAAGCAAAGTACCCGATTACTGATGTTGATCCTATGTTTATACTGCAATTATCCCTATATTTAAAAGTTTCAGGCTGAAATAATTTTCAATAATCTTTATTTAAACCGTGTTCTTCTAACAAATATTTGGGGAATAACCTGAAAATAGACATTAATTATTAGTTATTCGTGGTTCCCACAAGTGAACTCAGAACTGCCATTCATCATGCAAAAATTTGATATGCCTATTTTCTCATTTTTTGTTGAGGCTTTGAGATAGGTCTGAAAATTCGAAAGAGACCCTGTCACTCTAAAGCAAAGAAAAAACATAAAATCCGTATGATAAGTATTTAAAAAACAATCAGCTGGAAACATTTAAGACAATTAAAGTTTGGCAAATCGCCATTTTTCAGAAACACTATCTGTGACAATTTTTTCACCCTGCTTGACACAATTTGCACATTTCTATTTTAACGAGCAGAATAAAATCTCGGCAACTGATCAACTTGTAGAAAATTTAATGCAGAGTCAAACAATACAAAAATATTTTAGATATCTAGTTTTAGATGCATGAAATAGTTGAAATATTGGAATCAATATTTTTTGAAATAAGTTTAACGTCATTTTGTAAAGCGTTAGATTACTAGTCGAATGACACACAAATACTTTGAAAAATATTTGATTCACATGTTGAAACCTTGAAGTTCAAAAGAGAATTGAATGATAAGTCTAACTATATAAAAAATGATTTAACAAATAATATTGACACTATTCTCATGAAAGTAAGATTAATGTTAGACTGAAAAGAAGGTAAAGGAAAAAAAAGTAGCTATTAATCATTGGTTTATTTTAAGATGGCAAAGGAGGAAATCGTTCAGAGTATTAAGTTAAGATAGAGAATGGCTTGTCCCAAAATTAGATTTGATTTGGATTATAAGGCTATATAAAAATTAACAAAATCCCAAAAATTGACTTTTTCATCTCTCAAGTTTTCAATCACAGTCGACTGATGGAATTGATTGATATTTGTAAGCGCAATTTTTTGATGCAGGATGAAGCTAAATGCAAAATAGTTTTGGTAAAAATTTTAAATATTTTGTTGAAAATATTGTTTAAATTAATTTTTTAAACATTTTGTAGAATTTGTGATTTAAAACAAAGCAAAATTTTTAATTTTTGATAAAATGTTTTGAGAATATAAAAGCATAAATTTATCTAACCTCTTAACGCACGTTTTTTTGATACAACGGTAAAAATAAATGATTTTTTTATTATTGATAATTAATATATATATATATATAATATATTTATTATACTGCCCGAGATATAATCGTTAGTGAATCTTAAACAAAACTTTATATTTCGTATACCCGAGTCTCTCTCGGACATGCTCAAATTTGCCAGTAACACTTACCCAAGTTTCTCTCGGGCAGTGCGTTAAGGGGTTAAATAACAATGTTTTATTCTAAAGAGTTTAAATTTCAAGACTACCTGACGAAGACTGTTATTCAGTCGAAGTATATTGTAGCTGAATCTATATTTTGGATTGGTGTTCTCTTTAAATTACTTTTTGTACTCAATTTAATTTAAAATAATTTAAAATAGTTTAACTTCAAAAAATTTAACTATCAAATTATAAACAAAAATAATTAAATTCATTATTTAAACCAGTGGTTGTTAATCCTTTGAGTGAGCTGCACCATTTCGAATCTGAAAGTAGGTCTTCGCACCCAATTGAAAAATGTGTTTCGATTTTTTAATTTAGAAAAATACCTTTTTTGCGAAATATATTGTATATTTAAAAAAATATCTACACTATATATCAAATTATATATCAAATGAGTCTCAATGACCACAAATGAATTTTCGAAATAATAGAATTACAAAAAGCGAACAGTTCGAAAGTAAACTAATTTTTAATACTTACCTATTATGTAATGAATTGAAACCGCCAGACATTTGAATTATATCATGTAAAGTTCTATTATGAAATTCTGGATAGTCTTTGGCAGTCCATCCAACGTTTTTCTCATTAATCAAGTCCACCAAAGCTTTTTGTGATCCAAATTTTTGAGTTTTAAGAAACCTAAAAGGAAATTAAAAATATATGAAATTTCTAGAATTTTTAATTGCCTAGAATTTGAATATTGAAAAGCTATCAATTTAGGATTTTGTTTTTTCACCTTTTCGGCCCTAAAGCACCTCCATTGTCTTATCAAAACATCATGATACCAATTTGGTTGCAAACGGTCACAATACGATATTGCGTATGTGCTATTTATTGTTTTAAAGTCAAAATATCCAAAGTAGACCATATTATTTATGGTTATTTCAAAGCCTTGATTGTATATTAATGTCCACTTTCCAAAGTTTCCGAAATCGTCCATGACTGTGTTTGGGTAAATGAGGAAAAATGTTTTTTGGAATGTAAATGATCCTGAATATAGTTAAAATTATTAATTAAGAATAATATTAAAAAAATTTCATAAAATCTATTGCTAAAATATTTATTTGTGAGTACTGCAGTGGTCAGATCAGAAGATTGATTGGGCTCATTTCAAAACCTTGGTTCATAGAATAAAGTGATACAAAAAAGCCCATCACTAAAAATACAACATTGACCTATAGCAGACGAACTCAAACTTCGGCTCACGAGTTGCATGCGGCTCTTTGACATTTTTTGTGGCTCAAAAAATTATTAAGTTGTAACTGAAATTTGAAAAAAAGAAAATTACAGTAGGCTGAATTTTTTAAATGCATTAAATGAAATATTGAATTTTTTTTATTTAATATATTTATTGAAAGATAAGAGTTTAAAACAACCGCTTTAGTTATTATTTATGATAATACAATTTAAATTTAAGTTTACATTGATAATTTTACGGCTCTACAGTATTTTATGATTTTCGAACATGGCTCTCCAACCTAAACCTTTGAGCAATCCTGACCTATAGTCAAAATGAAAATAGCTCAAATTTAAAAAAAAAACAAATCAAAAAGTGAACAAAGAAATAAATAATATTTATGGTTAAAAGATTGTTAGAAAGATTAAAAAGATTGTTAAAAGATTAGGTCTGACTGAACATAAAAGACTGAGGCTCGTTATTGTTTTGCACTTAATTCGGAATGTAAACAGAGGGAATATGAGTGATGGAATTTCAATCTCCCGCGTAGTAAGAAAATATAAATAATCAGAACAGCAATTACTGAATAATATTGTGAAGAATTGAAAAAAATACCAAAACAAAACTAATAATGATCATGCTCTAAAAAATAAATCATCAAGCAAACTGGTTTTTCATGTTTCAATTTGTTTGCAGAGTTTGGGGCACACGGAATTTTCGGAATTTAAATGTCATTAATTTTATTATTATTTTTTCTAGTACTTATCTGGGTTTGCATAATTGATAAAAATTTGTTTTTACAAATCGAATACTTAATATTTTGAAAAATTTCGAATTCTTAGCAACCTCAGTTAATCATCGGCCACCCTTGTAATGAGACTTTGCTCCAAATTAAATTTATCAACAATAATTAATCTGCTTGTAATTATTTGTTTATACTTTTGATTTGATGATAAACTTGAGAATAAAATGCAGTTATTTCAGCCGATAAAGAGACGCTGCAATTTAAATGCATTTTTATCACTGGACTGGCGGGGTTCACATTTATTTAATTGTCATTTATTGCGTTCGGAATAATTTATTATATACATGGCATGCTATATATACAGACAACCATTAAATATTTTGAAAACCACATATCTAAACATTAAGACCATCATTATCGGTATAAAGAATTATATCAAATATAAAAGCAAAGTAGAAAAAAATCTGAATTTTCCCCCACAAAATTTTTATCTTTGCATGGTCTTTGGATGAAGCTCCGTTTACTTTGGCAATCACTTCTTGAACAATTTTAAAATCTAAGGTTGATCTAACCAATTCTTTCTGATTAAATGTTTTATTAATTCGCTTGAGATCCCAGACACCTAACCGTTTATTCGGGCGTCAAACAATTGTTATAGCCTTTTCATTATCATTTCTATTATTGTTATTATCTACAGTGCTTTTCGTTTTGATAGTATCCGTAATTAAATTTTTGCTAATATTTAACTAAAATATAATTGCATAATTATACACTGACAAAAATAATAACAAAATGTTTGTGAAAAACTAATAAAAATTATCATCGAATATACTGCTTTGCAACGATCAAAATTAGTAACTCAAATTTTAAACACCTAACACCTAATCATCAATTCCTTTATTTTTTTAAATAAATTCACTAAATTTTATAAATGAAATGAGAAAAATTGTCATATTTATTGCGATTAGAAGCAAACAATTGAAACAAAAATATCCGGTGTTTTAAAAGGTAAATAATTAGCGAGTTTTTACTATAAGAAAAACTAAGATTTTGTAAATAAAGAAGTCTACTAAGACAAAATTTAAATAGAATCAGAAATTAAATTTTTACCGTAAAAAAATAAATTAACAATATAATTTAAAAACATAACTATTTAAGTCAATTCTTGAGAGAGTGAAAGGCTTGTTAAGTTTTGTTTTGGAGTGATCAGTACGTATTTTAGGTTGAAATATTTCATTTTAGGAATAAATGTTGCGGAAATTGTCTTACATAGATATTTATATAAATTATATATTTATAAATGATTCCGCTATCAACAAGTTATTTTAAAGTTAGAATAAATAAACGATAAAAATAATAATTAAAATGTGAAACTTTCAACTCACTTGTACTGCAATTTTTAGTAAGATCTGCAGTATATATCTTCCATTTTCCCACGGCATCTTGGAAGGTACAATTAGCTGGTGTATCACATTGAGATAATTGAATTAAGTAAAACAATATTAGAAATTTGACAAGCATATTAAAATGAAAATCAACTGTAATTGTACACTTATTAAACTCTTGATTTCCGTTTTATTTGCAGATAAGATCGAAGTTCAAAGTGAATAATTATTATTATTATTATTATTATTAATATTATTAATTTTATTATTATTATTTTTATTATTATTATTATTATTATTATTATTTTTTATTATTATTACTATTATTATTATTATTATTATTATTATTCCTATTATTATTATTCGACAAGTAAATAATAAAATAAGTCCTTGATGCAAAAATTAAATAAATTAAGTAAAAAATTAAATTTTCAAAGGCAATATGTCAAACCAAAATTTGTTAAATATTTTCAAAGGCAATAAAAATTTTCAAACTCTTTATGTAGGTCATGCCAATATACATGTATTATCTTTTCATAATATAAATTGTTATACAAATACATGTCACGATAATATTACATGTATCAAGATATTTTAGAGTTTCTATGAACATTATTGATTGTCAAGAGGAATATACAAGTTTATTATATAAAGTGCTCATAGATCTTTATCAATAAATAAACTTTAGGTATATAGATGGATATTATCAAGTTATTATCTCTTTATATGAAAATTTTCCCTATCCAAAATTATCACAAAATTTAAATTTTTTTAGAAAAACATCTAGACACTATTTAACGACATTTCTTTTTCAAGACAGATTTTAATAATCTATACATTCAATGTTTGTTAAATATTCTTACAACCTTATTTTTTTAATATTAAAAGTCAAAATATTCAAATGACGACAAGATTTATTACAAGTTTAATTAATTCACTGCCCGCCTGTCGCCAGCCCACAGAAGTTCGCGTGGAATTTTGTAAATTCAAAATTTTAAAAATAAATAGATAAAATAATATCAAGAAAAAAAATGAAAATAAAAATTAATTTTTTATTAAACTAAATAATAGAAGTAAAAATATTATTGAACATAAAATCCAATCGCTGTTGATCTTCTTCAGCCTGACTCAATACTTGTGTCTTTATATATTCGCAATAATCATCTTCATAATCATGGTCAAAGGCAAGACTTCTATTTTCATCCACCAATAATCGCTTTAAAAACGTACTTTAAAAACGTATTTTTAAAAACGTACAATTGACTATTTCTTAGATTGTGGTATTGAAAATATCTTACGTTGTTATAGTAACAGTCTAAATATGACTGGTTTCTAATATTTGTGTAGGGTTAGTGGTCTATGGCCTTGTAACCCCAAACATACAAATGTCATCTCCACCCCAATGGTTACTCGTTGCTAGGCAACGTTGGAAATGCAACCACTGGTTATGAGACCGCCAAAGGTGAGCTCTGCTCTCAGAACTACTAAGGTCTAGCCTCATATCGGATCCAACGAGCTGTTGATAGAAGGCGTGTGTTCGATTTCCGTTATGTTCCTGTCTTTCTGTCTAGTCACCATTAATTATAGGTCTAGGTTGTTTACGTCTTGTTCCTCGGATCTAGAGTCTGTACTATTTACCTTATACATAATGAGTTTAACTAATTCCTTTATTGGAAATCCCGGGTTTAACTGGGAAAAACACAAGGGAACCATGAAACAAAAATTTGATTATATTTAGTTAATTTTATCACACATTCCTGTTAGAAGTCAAGACCTCCCTTTAACCAATTTTTGGTTCAGCTTGCAATAATCGAAGTCGAGGCCGCTCAGCTTTCCCAGGCTTATGCCTCCGTTGGTTGGGTGTTTTTTTGTCGCATGCCGTTGCGCGCTCTTGATAAGCAAACTGGGATGGAGCAAACACCATGGAATATGTGACAGCGTTCCCCTCTTGACTGGATGTCAGCGCAATTTCTAAGGCTCGGATTTGCGTTCTTTGAGTCTGGTTCACTTGGTTTGCTACCTTCAGAGCGGTCTGACTGGCATCTAGCTCTTGATAGATCTTCTTGACTCGTTTCGGCTCAAACCATGTGAACTTGAGCCTTTGTATTTTCTGGGTGGCCTGCACCAAGCGTTGGGTGAGGCGAGTCTTTGATCCGGTAGAGTATTTTTGGCTTTCTTTGTGGGAATCCGACACTAAATCATGAAAAAATTAAATGATGCTTCCGATATATGTAAATGAATTTGGACTTTGGAGTCTAATACATTCAATACTAATTCAATTGGGTGTCAGTCATTTCTGATATTTTTCTGAAAATTATTGAATAATGTTAAAATTTCATATACCACTAGTACAAATGTTTATAAATAAAGGGGAAAATATTAGAAAATTCTATATGATTACTGAAGAAAAATTTTGTATTTTTCGCGACTTAAAAATTCTACAGAATAAAATATAATGTTTAAATTAATTAATTAAATCGAAATATTAAATAATAATTTCTGAGTAATTCATTTAACATTTTCTTTAGATATATATAATCAATTTTTTAGAAAAGAATTAAATTATGGAATTTATTCGTATTGGTATTACGAAACAGTTTATTATAATATCGGTTTGTTGGTGGTGCTACGCTAGATCGGAACCATCAAAATGTGATAAATAAGCCATCACACTGACAAAGAAAACAACATTTTCAGACACATCATTTATTTAATTTACGAAATAGTCATTCATAGATTTATTCTTTCATCCTGTTATGATTTGGCGAGTCGAGATCAAGCCCCGTGGAATTTCTTGTCATTCTGATCTCTTTCCGCATGCAACAGTTACAGCCGTTCCATCATACTTGGATGGATGAGCTCGTTTTGAATCTCCACTTGCGTTTGGGTTACCAGCGTCTTTAGAGACGGATCATCCATCTCGAACGAGATGTCGTAGTACACGTCAGAATGCGGAATCCTGCCTGTCATTATATCGCGATCGATTCTCCCAAGCTGGTATTGCAGTTGTCATTCTTCCTTCTCTAGCTGGAGCAATAGGAACTCCACTTTCTGACGGGCTTCTCTAGCTGGGGTTCTGCCAGATTTTTTTTATGGCGATGCTGAGAAGATCCATGCCTCTGATCGTTCCTGGTCGGGTTGGCCACGTTCATCTCCTGGTGTCGAAATGAAATAACCGTGGTCCCATAACATTTGTAGATCTTGTGCCGCCGTAGTCCTACTGAATTGCACGATCTGTCTTGCTAATTCCAGCATCGGTCTTCTGGAAATGGTGGTGCTGTAATGGAAAAAGAAATTAACATGTTATGCTATTGGTTTGAATTCAGGTCGGCCACGTTCAAAAAATAAGAAAATAATACTATGAATATGTTGTAGAGTAATCAATATCTCCTTACTTTCCATTATCGCTGATTGAGATGTAAATTCGGACATCAACCGGTGGGAAATTGCATCGTAAAAGTTCTTCCAACGGTCCTCTGGCATCCGTTGATCTCGAATCCGCTTCTCCGGTCTTCGATTCGGATATCGTGTATTTGGTGTAGAAGTCATTATGGTGTTATGTCAATGGTTGTTCATGGAGTTGATATAGCGCAATTCACCGCGTCACTAGCCACATTATTGTTATTGTCGTTTCATTCTTAGTTTGTTATTGTCCATTGATATTGTAATTTCATTCTGGTTTGAACAGTTATTATCATTATTATCATTGTTATCACGTATTTAGTTTTGTATTGCGATTCAGAATATTCTTGTCATCATTGTAAGTATCATTATTATTACAGTCTTGACAATGGTTTTACTGTCAGTCTATCCTATTCTAAGTATGCTATTCTCATCGGTAAGTTATTATGTTTATCATTATGATTTGGGTATTAAACCATCATATATGGGTATCCTAGAGCGACCTATAGTTGCTATCAGTTATTCGAAGATGTCTCAGGTTCCTACATTTTTACTGGCCACTCTTTATCCCTAAAGTTAATTTCGCCTGATGTATAACAGAAGAATCAGCTAGTGAATCCTTGACGTTGTTATTTGGTCGGTGCTTCAGGTAAGCGTTCCGTAATTAGTGATCATGTGGTTCCCGATACCCGTAATGCAAGGATGGAGTATTCCACCGTAGAGCCTCCTTATCTGGATACTATCATTTCGGGACACCAGTATGTCAGAGACATTGTGGAAAAAATAAAAATGATTGTAGGGTTGTTAGTTGTCTTTTTTACCTATCGAAGGATTGCGACCTTATTGCTATGAGTACCGATCGGTTCTGGTATCTTAGCCAAGTCTTTCATAATGATTTTTTAGTGGAATCCCTGATCTTAGAGTCGGAATTATATTCATGCTTGGTTTAGTCAGGTGTTTTATCAATACTGAAGTTTTTATAAATTTACTCTCTGGTTCGCGCTCAAATTAAACTTAACCTAACCTTTCATTAATCGTTTTCTTTTTCTTAAATCCGTCCCCTTACTTTATTTGTTTTGCAGTTTTGGTTTACTCAGGCGGATATAGTGCTGATTTTAATTTAATAAAATTCGACTATTACGTGTATTTAACCCTTAATAGATTTTTATTTATTAACGATTAACATACACCTTTTAATCCCCGTATTTACTTAAATCGTTATTCGGCGCTCTATCCCACTTGGCGACTCCATGATTTTAGTTTTACACTTATCATCCTTCTATATTCTGGTCGAAATCTCAATTTAATTTATTGGAAAAACTTGATCTTAGCTTCGCCATTGATTAGCCCTTAATTTTAATTAAATTTCGATTTAGTTCGTTAGTAGATGAACGAATTTCGTTGCAGCAATTTAAGTTATTCCCCACTTCCCGTACCTTTACTTTGGCCTTAGGGTATTGACTGTATTTACATTATATTTAAAAGTGCCCACTGGACTACTCGATGTTTATGATTTTAGCCGTGTGTGAAATTCTTTTTAGGTCGATTTTTCTGGCGTTGGGCGAAAGATAAACAAGCCAAAAGACCCGCTCCTCGATCTCCCTCCAGCACTATAGGATATCATTTTACGTTTAGATTCACCGTTTACCACTGGCGAACCCTCACGGTCACAGCTCCGTTGCAGATAAACTGCGCTTATACGGATCTGTTAATTGTGTGTAGATACTTTCTTGTGTGATGTCTTGGCTGTGGGCCGGAAAATTTTAGACATGATCTTTAGATATGATATAATAAAACAATATACCTACTTGAATACATAAAATTCATCATCAACAATCGTTACATTTATAGGCATATTCGATAATAGTTGCATTTATAAGCATATTCATCAAAATTCCTCACTTCGTATAACGTGAGTCCTTGCACAAAGTTGATACTGTAAAGAAAAATTCTCTCACACAAGCTTCCTGTATCATACAAAAGGGTTTCTGTTCAAGAATAATCGTATTTTTCTAATGAAAACCGGTTAGAGTTTTTCACCAGGAAAAAGTGATTAAAATTATGTGGAAATGAATCCGGTGTATATACCTATTCTGTGACTCTAACTTTGCATGTTCTTTTTAGTGCGATAAAACAAACTTTGACCATGGTCTTAATTGTAATATCTAATTCTTATTTTATCATTTTTCTACATTACATGAACAATCTATTTTATCTATTTTTAAATAGAATTTTTCATACTGAAAATATTCTATTTTTTCTTTATTTTATTTGTTACTTGTTAATTTTATGAATTCTTCATTTTTCGGTCAAATTTTCATGTTCTCGTGTTGTTTCTATATTAATTTCGGGTAGATCTTGATGCGTATCTGTTATTATTTTAATAGTTTTATGTTTTTTCGATTTTATATTTAATTATATTTTTCCTCATATTTTAGGGTGTTTTAGTGGATGCTAATAGACCTGATTTTAAATCTGCATTGTTGTGTTTGCATGCTATTTCCGATTCATTTAAATAAACTTAGTCTTGGCCCAACATTTGTCCCTAATGATTTTACCCCACTTATCCTTTATGGTGTCTTAATTCCCAATTAAACTTTAACACCTGAGTAAGTAAATGTGAGCCCCATGGACCATTAGGAATTGTCGTGCATATATCCCGAAAATATTACCAGTGTTGCGATTTCGCGAAATGAGTTTCCGACTGCTCTTTTTTAATATTTTTCATATTTAGCATTTAAAATAATGATAAAATATAGTTTGTATATATACACTGTTTCATGTACACACATATCTCTCCGTTGATTTGCTTATTTTATTTAATCATCTTATCAATTAAATACATTAACTAATCAAAATATACACTGATGTTGCATAAACATATGTTTCACGATATTATTATGTATATTTTTAAAATGAATGATTATATAATTGTAATTATTAATGGTTTGGTTTATGGGAGTAATGATCTAATTATACAATGTTTGAATTAAATAATAAAAATAGACTCTTAATGTGACATTGATTTCTCACCAATTCTAATACAGGAAACTGAAAGGGATAAGAAAAAAGCATTCAAATATGTCTTTGAAACATTGTTTGAAGATGATATTTGCGGATCTAAAGTTATCATTAGTTTGATGTATTTTAGAAAAATTCTTAATTTACGTCCAAATGATCAACAAAAATATTTAAACTGATCAGCTTAAAAAATTAACAAAATTTACTTATGGGTCAAAGAAATCGAAGATGGGAAATATGTAAAAGAATTACAATTACATTATTAATTAAAAACTAGGTAATATTTAATTATATTTATTATTAATCTAATAAAACTTTATTATCTTTAATAGTTAATTTAATTTGTTATCAAAAAAAATTATTTGAATGAAAAATATGATCTTCAATTATATGCTATACAATAATTAGTTAGATTATTCTAAAATCTAGAACATTCTAGTCGCTTGTTAATTACATATAAACAATAATTATTAGGTAAATAATATCTATGGACAAAATTCGATTAATGTAAAGAATAATGTATACTAACATATTTAAAAAAATCTTCTAGAAAATGCTAGAAATTTCTAAAACATTCTAGTTGCTTATCAAGAATAATTGTTTAGTTACCTACTAACGATAAATAACTAGCAACTAAAATTATTAGTTACATATTTCCTATGAACAAAATTGTATTAAGAAAATATTATTCTTTAGTTACATATGGTGGGTTTCTGGTAGTTGATATTTTGAAACTATATGGTGGTTACCCAGACAACCCCATACAAATATTCTTTCTGTTGGGCCAGAACGTAAACGGCCTTGAGGAATGTTTAAATGGATCAGTAACACACACGCAAATATAACATGCAAATTTAAATAAACCTATTAAACACCAATTAAACCCTATCAAATATGAGAAAAAAGAGAATTAAATATAAAATTAATAAACATAAAAATAAATAAAAATAATAACAAACGCACCAAGATTCGCACGATACCAACACAAACATAACAAGAAAACACAACAAATTCGACAAAATTGAAAAATTAATAAAAGTTCATGAAAATGAAACTTAAATCAAAAAATTTGAATTAGTAATAATTCAATAAAAATTCTAAATGAAAAATTATTAAAATAAATCAAAAAATAATAAAAATAAAGAATAGAATTCACTAGAAAATAACAATGTCGAATTTTGTTTTACTGCATCAAATTTAACATGCGAGGTTAGGGACAGAAAATAGGTATAAATACTGATCCATTTTCACATTAAATTTAACCGTTTTTCGAAACAAACCATTTTTTGAAACTATTTTGAAACCTTTTTAAAACTATTTTCAAAATCTTACTTTTAGGTGAGAAATGTTTATTTTGGAGCCCTCTCTCCACGTCACATCCTTGCAACCTCGGTAGAGCTCTGCTTGGATGTCGGCGTGGGGGGAGAGGTATTTTTATTTTTATGCAATATTATGCAATTTTTATTTTTATGGATTGACATGGATGGTAATTATGTTTATTTGTTTATACTTAATAAATATTATTAATATTGATAAACTGTTTTCTATGTTTAATAAATAAATAATTTTGTCGAAATTTTTCCGGCCCACAGCCAACACATAACGCAAGATAGCAAAATCTACATAGTACAGATTTGTGTAAGAGCGTGGAAAATCGCCAATGATATGTACCCGTGAAGACTCAGCGTGTGGAACGCAGGGGTCGTAACGTCAATATTATCCCTATAGCTGAAACGAGAAATAAGGAAGGGGTCTCTGACTGCTTCCTCGTTTCTCATTTCTGTAAAATCGACCTAAATTTATATTACACACGGCTCAAAATCATCACACCGAGTAGTCCAGTGGGCACTCAGTAAATACAATATAAACACAATATGAGCCTAAGGTCTATTAAAGGGAAAGGGTACGGGAATAAATTAAATTGAAATCGTTGATATAGCTTAATAGATAAATGACTTGAGTTTACAGTTTGAAATAAAATAATAAAAACTCATTAAATAAGTAATTCATTAATTCAATTATTAGTAAAAATTAAATGATTATTGAGTAAAAGGAAAGACCTCATTGATTAAATTAAGTTAATCCAAATAATTTGAGCAAAACTAATATAAGTCAGTGATTAAGGAACTGAATTTTCTTTAAAGTAAATTGCTGAGTGAAGCTAGATAATATAAATTCATTGATTAACAACAATTCGTTGATTGAAGTGGTTGGTTTACTCAGGGAATTCATTGGTTAAAATTAAAGGAATTTGGATAAAAGCAGGATAATTCTTCGATAAAAATCAAGTAAATATTCAAGTAAAAATAAAGTAGAGTTTGGTTCATTGATTAAGAAAGTGGAAATAATTTAAAGTAGAGTAGTACATTGATTAAAGTACTTCATCAATTAAACTAAAGAATTATCGAGTAACAGTAAACTGATGAACGAGAAAATTAAGTATATCATTAGTTAAATCCCTGTAATTAAAGTGACTATTAAGTAAACTAACGTGATCCATTGATTAACAAGCGAAACTTTCTTTTGCAAATTGTAGACTAAAGTAAATAATATGAATTCCTTGATAAATCTACCCGTTGATTAGAATAACGAAAATTGTCGACTAGATTGAACAACACATTAATTAGAATTAAAATAATAAGTCAAATAGATCCCCGAGAATGATTTATTGATTAGAATATGAAAATAATTTGTTAAATTACGAATAACACGAATGACGAAAATTAATATAATTCATGGATAACATGATTTATGGGTTCAAATTAGAATGATTTTGGGTCGAAGTGACAAAAGCCATCAGATAAAAACCACATGTTTCTTTAAATAATATGAATTCGTAGCCTGAAGTAAAGTAATTAACGATGAAGCGAACGGGTTATTATCTAAATAAATTACCACAAATTATAAAAAATCAAAGCTTAAGATGAAAGATAAACATTCGTATCAACATTACATAGATTGTTACTACCGATTAATTTTCTTGAACCGATAAAATTCCACCTAGAAAATTTCCAAGATGTGAGATTTCACCCACTTGAAAGCTTCGGTAGTCGCGAGAAGTTCCCTTAGAGAAAAGGTCGATAAAATATATTCAAACTGAATAACATAATAACCTACCAAAATCGATTTAGCTGAGCTTAGGCGAATCCGTTGATTGAGAAATCTGAAAATGAACTATAATGAATCCAATTACCGGATATAAACAAACTAAACTAAATCGTCTCCTTTCAACCGCTTAAGTTGCAACGGCAAGATCCGCCGGAAATCATGCATGTAAGATCACCAAACAATACGTCTACGCACAATTAATTTATCCGGTTTAACATCCGGCCTTGCCCTTAAAAGTTCGATTAACCTGTATATAAAATTGTTAAATAAAACTGTGAATGAAATTATAAATTCTCTTACGTCAATATACTGAAATTATACACATAATATCTAATGTATCATACTTTAGAATTAACATACCTATATAGATTAAAATAAATTAATTAGTAGATTTACCTCACATATGCTGTTAATTATAGTAGTATATATCGCCCTATAAAGGAGTGCATACTAAAGGACCAGGCCCGTAAGAGAATATAACCCCTCTTATCAACGTCCCATCGAGTAAAGGAAAGTAATATTCACGTTTTAACTTCTCAAACAGCAATTCGTAGATGTGCGTGAACCCCTGTCAACCGAGACGTTCGTGAACCAATTTGCATAGCATCAGAGTAGTACTTGATTTTTATAATCTTAAAAGGATGCATAAGAGCGTCGGGAGGAATTAATCGACGGGATATAGCACACCTAAAGCTTCTAGATAAACCGCCCATCCGTTTTGAAAAAGTCACAACCAAACATAAAGCTAATAGAATTCGATAAGTTTAAATTTAGATAACTCTCTTAACAATAACATAGGCACCATTTATTTGATAATGACCTAACGTGGATGAATTAATTGAATCTGATAACGATGATATTTTAGAAATGTCGCTCGAACGAATCGCCAGTCAAGAAACGGACAAACAGGGACGGGCAGGAGCCCCGCCAACTACGGGAATATTCGACCAGTTACGACAACAGTGGCCGTATCCTACTACTTGGAGGATACTAGGCTTGGAAAAGGACCCTTGCGGACTCGCGAAACAGCAATACCCTGCTGCGGAGACCTACATGTACGCACAGAACCTCCTCACCCAATGGGAAAGGGTGCAGGAACAGGTGGATCTACAGGTGGTTAAGGCGAGGATGTATCTCGCAAACGTGGTAGAAGACATCCTCGCCGGGCGGATTGCAGAAGCCTACCCACCTCGCCCAGTCCGCGATACCCGACGGCCCTATACGGTGGCGGTTCTAAAGAAAAGCTTGAAAAGACATTTTCCCGAAGAATAACTGCAAATATTACAATGTTCATGTCTTAATTGATTTAAAGAAAATTTAAAAGTTGTTCGTGTTATTCCTCCTTATAGATAGACTTGTCCCGTAATTTTGTTTAACTGAATAAATTATGATCTATTTAAGTCAATAAGAAATTAAAAGTTTCTCTTTTATTATAGTGATGTCTTCCCTACGAGTCCTACAAACCGAACTGGATCACGCGAGGCAGTCAAACGCGGAGCTGCTCACACAAATTATCCAACTGACCCGAGAAATACAGCAGATAAGGGCAACATGATCAGATCCAGCAAAAACGAAAGCGGTCTACCACCGACTCACGGCAGCACAGAAAAGCTGGGCAGAAGAGCGACAGCTCAACCAGAGCCTGCGCACTCAAATCAGAGGACTAGAAGTCGCCCTAGCAGTCTGCCGGGAGGGGGAAGCGGTGACATATCCGCTCGTCTTCGCCCCATCCCAGATGCCGCAGAAAAGTACTCAATCAGCGGAGCCATCTATCACTCCAGCAAATAATCGTCGACCGGGTCGTAAGGAGCGTGCCCGACGTCGAGCAACCCAGCTTCAAACCCATTAACTCATAAATGCTACATGTTTTGTTGATTAGAATATAGTAGTCATGTGCATAGTTGATTTGTTTCTTTGATACAATTGCATATCGTAAATATTCGCATCACGTCGCCGAACCTTCATCTCATCTTTCCACAGTCAAATAAGAACCTAATCTTGAATTTCTACAAGGGACAGAGCAAAGCGAGCATAGGTCTTCTATCGACAGCTCGTGAACCCGAGGGTTGTCCGAGCAACTACAGTACTAGCGATAATACTCAATTTTTGCGGACAATCCACCACTTGAACACATTACCAACGTTGCCTAGCAACGGGTGCCAAGTGGCAGTCAGTATCATTTTGTATGGCGTTACTGGGGTAACCATGAAGATAGGTAAAATACGAAACCCTGTAACCCACAATACAAATTTGGGGGCTCAGCCGGGATCAACATGATTTTGTTGGCAAAGGACCAAAAGAAACCGAAATAAAAATCTTGGAATTAAATAGAAAATGTCGGGAAGACATTTTACCAAACCCCGGAGAGATGAAATAAGAGTTTAAAAATTGTAAAAATCGATGAGAAAATTGTAAAGACCGTTGAAAAGCGAACAACCTGACTACAGATAAGGAGAAATGTCAAAGAAATAAACGACTAGCCCACCAAGTAAAAATTTTGGGGGCTCAGCCGGGATCAACATAACTTTGTTGGCAAAGGACCAAAAGAAATACAAGCAAATGTTTAAAGTTTAAATAGAAAATGTCGGGACGACATTTTAACAAACCGTTGAGAGATGAAATAAACGATGGAAAACGACCAAACTGACTACAATTAAAACAACTAAATCAACTACCAGCAAGAGAACGCAATGATCATTTCGCAAAGTCCCAAGAAAACAAAATTGATATGACATTATTTGAAAGTTGTATAGAGATCGACCCCAAGACATTCGACATCTACCAATGCTCGACGATACCACATCCGGTAAGACAACAACGATAAGACGCATAAGCAAACAACATATAATTAAAAGGGCAAAAATTCGGGATAAAATGAAATGGGGTAAGTAAGGGGAATAACGATAAACTACGGGGGAAAGCAAAAGAACCAAGTAGAGGAAGTCAATGATAATAGAATAAATTACAACGAGTAATGATTAAAATAGTAGTTGATAAAATGAATCAAAGTATATTAAAAGACTAAGAATTGAATGAATTTAGTTAATTAGTATTTAAAAAAATTTAATGGGTAATTAAAAGAGATTTAATAATTTTAGAGATGGAACCAACAAAAATAATAGAAAAACTAAAGGGCATCCTAAACATCGAAAGCGACAATCTTGAGGAATTAATCAACAAGCAAAAATTAATTAAAAGAGCTAAAGAGGATATAGCAACGATTTCAAACCGGTACTCCGACGAACATTGCATATTAATAAAATTGATTGATATTGATAAAGACGTGACAACTGAAAGAATATATGAAATTCTATCCATGAGATTGGAAATAACCAAATTTGGAAAAAGCTGGAACAAGCTAATGAAAAAGGTCGAAAACATTGAGGACGAGATCGCAACAACAATGAAAGAGCAAACCAAGGCTTATTTAGAGTGTTATGCGTGCAAAACAGAAGAAGCACGAGTAATGGTGATACCTTGCGGACACCTGAGTTACTGTCATGGATGCGCACAAGAGTAGCACTGTATGTTATGCCAGCGAAAGATAAAGGAAAGATTAACTGTTTATTTTTCATGAACCGAAATTGTTATGATGAGATAAAATAAATGTGTATTGTTCATTATTCAGATTATTATCAGATGATGGGATGAATGATTACATGCGAAACAGTGTAAAAGTAAATATGCAATGTTCACGAGTAATAAGATAAAATAACCCGACAACGATAAATAAAGGTAATAAACCAAACACGTGAAAGCCAAATTAAGGAAATAATTAAAACACATGCACAGAGACACAAATATTGGACGGAAAAATTTCGACAACCGAGTTTCCTAGTGTATGATTCCTTTTGTTTATCGATATTATATTGAGATAGGACGAGGAAAAAGGGTAACCTGAGCTGTCAAATGATAGTACGCTCACCCGAGGGAAACCCTGATCAACCCTACTGAGAAAGGAACTGGTAGGCCAAGTCGCGTATGTCAACAAGTAACCGGCGAGAGATTGATCACCTCTTTTGGGGAGCTTGTTGATGCGATTACCACAAATTTTGAAGGGGGGAGTGAAGAGATAGACCGAGAGGTGAGAGAAAGAGTGCGCACGGAATAGAATTAATAGTTTTGTTTAATATTTGATTAAAGGTACCTAGAGATGATTTTTTCCCTAGCTGGTGGTGAGGCACCAGAGGACAGCTACGGACTGTCGTGTTCAGGTTGTTATCAGCCAAGGGACTGGTGGCGCTGAGCCGTTCGATACAAAAACCCGGATCCCACACCGAGTATCGAATGAACATTTTTATTGCTGGGCGGAACTCGATACAACAACCCGGATCCCACACCGAGTATCGAGGGCCAAACGGTAGGTGAGATGTTAACTAACCGGTAAATGGTTCATACTCAAAAGGACCTACTAAGGTCAGATAAGGGCGGCCGAATTGAGCCGGGAAATCTGACGGGAGATGCGGGCAGATATTATATAGTTTTATGGAGAAAATTTTCCGCGCCCATATTTAATCGCTTCCTTTTCTTTTCACTATTCGGGAAATCAAGTAAACCGCTTTTGGAACTTGATTTAACGTCTAGGCATTTCCATACTTTTATATTCTCCGAGGTACACAACCCGGATCCCACACCGAGTACTGAGGGAATGTTTTTTTAGTTTTCCCAGCGAGGAGTTTGGTACAATAACCCGGATACCACACCGAGTACCAAATATCCGAATGGCGGTGAGTAAAGCGTAACCGGAAAGTGCGCGGCCAAAAGACGCCATGGATTGAGAGTCAGTGTGAGGCCTCAAACATACCCAAAAGTCACTGATGAAACTCAACTCCGATGATTAGAATTAGATGAATATGATGAAAGATAAAATTAATAAAATAGATTAGATTAAAGTTAATAGGAATATGAGTAAAGATAAAACTGATAGAATATGATTATGATTGGATTAAACAGTAAAGGTGAGAAACAGTTATGAAATATAGGATATAGAAATGAGATACGATTATGATGAGACATTATAGATAGGATACGATATGACTGAATACTAAAGATGATATGATTACAATGAAAAGAGATATGAGTAAAGATGAAATATGTTAAAGGTCACAGATGACCAGTTAAAAGAGTAAAAGCCGAAGGCCGAAGAGCCAACTGAAACGATAGAGGGCATAGAGCGCTAGCGATTGAGGATTAAGTAAACGAATTTTTCGGGAGACATAGGAAAAATAATTAATGGAATGAATGAAAGTATGAATATGATGATTTTATATTATTGTTATTATGATATAGATAATTGATACGACTACACAGATGATTAATAAGACTATATAGATAATTGATACGAGATTAATAGATAATTAATACGAGATATAGATAATTAAAAATAGACCTAAAATGAGGGGGGTGAGTCAGTTAAAGAAGACCACCATGGTAAATGCGAACAAGGGATAATAACGTATATAGTATGGTAAACGGAGGAGAAATTAGTATAGAGTATAGAATATTGGAGTGTCATTTATTTTTAGGAATCAATAGCCAAACAAAGCAATCCAAGCCAATTTCAAATCAAGCCAAAACAGACAATATTTCAGAGCAAACGATAAAGCAGATAATAAAGGATAATCAAGCAGAAAAGAACTTAGAGCAGTTGCGAGCCAATAATCAACTAGAATTTCAAAGCAGCCAAAGCAAGAAAAGAGAAACGATAAAACCAGTCAAGCAAACGAATAACCGTAAACATTGATAGTATCAGCAACCATACGAGAAGCAAAAGCAAAGAGAATAACGAAAAGAGTTTATTAAAAGCAGAAGAAAAGAAAAGAGTTCGCCACAGTAGAAGTGCCAATACCAGAGTATCAATTACAGCAGCAACAGGAACCGGCACAGATAGTGGATTAACCGACGTTGAATTCAACAGTAGCGAAGAGAACGAACTACTTAATACCGAGAACCAGTTGACGACAATAGCATCAGTAAACGAAGAAGAGAACCTAGACAACAATCCAAACATGACAACTTCTATAAACTCTTCAATTCCGGATGCAAATATAATGTTAAATAACAACAACGCGATAGTAGGAGAATTCAGAGAAAAGTTTAGAGGAGAACCGTTCGATGGCAGCTTCAACAAATTAGACACATTTATAAAGGAATTCGAAGTTTATAAAAATATCTGCCACTGGACAGATCAAAAAGTAAAAGAGCGACTACCCTTATATTTAAAAGGAAGCGCACAAGATGTATTTGTGGAAGAAGCGAGAGATGTAACGAAACTGACAACGTGGACAGAGATCAAAGAATTCTTAGTAAAAATATTCGGAATAGAGAAAAAGGGAAATAGGAAGATCTTGGACTTCCTACATCGAAAGCAAAGACGAGACGAATCAAATGCAGTATACGCATGTGAATTAAAGAAATTGTGTAAAGAAGCCTTCGGAGATGCAGATTTGCCCGAAGACAAAATGGTAGACGTCTTCATAAGTGGAATCAAAAGAGAAGACATACGAGCCAACCTCGGATGCTTGGCACCAGAAACACTAGATAAAGCAGTAGCAATCGCAAACAGATGTGAAGCCCATCTGTGACTGGGATATCAAGTGGCAGTCTTGGCCACAGAACCAACAACGTCAACAGTCAATGCCAACAATCAAAACAACAATATCAATCCAGCTATGAACCAATTCATTCCAAGAGCACAGCAGATGTTCAAGCCACCAGCAACGAAAAATCCGGAAGACAGAGGTAATAACCAAGTAAGTTATAATAATAATTTCAGGAACAATCCAAACGCAAACGAAAAATGCTCCACATGTCAAAAAATGGGACATCGATCAGAAAATTGTTTCCGGAATCACAACTGCCAGAAATGTGGCAGACGAGGGCACACTGAGAGAATATGTAGACAACTCGATAGCAAAGCATGCTACAATTGTGGTCAACAAGGACACATCGCAAGGCGATGCAACATAAGAGGAGAGTCAAATCAATCAAGACCAAATAATCCTATGAGAAATCCACAAATTAACGTGATACAAGAGATAGATATGTTACGGGAAACACTACAACGAATGCCCATGGAATTAAAAGAGATGATGCAACAGATGCCCACCAATATACAACAACAACGAATCAATGTAATGAGAAGCAACGAAGAAATTCAAGAGCTGCGAACTAGAGAATATCAAGAGCAACAACAAGCTGAATGGCAAAGACTACAAACAGAGGAAGCTCAAGAAATCCAGCAAAGATGGGAAAATCGAAATAAAGCCCCGAAAAGAATTAATATGATGAGAATGGAAATTCCAGACGAAATTCACACTGCGGAGCAGTGTGTTGAGAACGAAGGGGGGAGGAAATATGATAATTAACGAGAAAACAACCGAATTAAATACGATGGAGAAAATAGAGGCCATCAAAGAATTTGCAGAGGAGGAAAAACAGAGACGTCGACAATTAAAAGAAATGACAACGGAGAAACCGAACGAACCGGAAACTCAAGAGATTAAACAAGCAGAGATAATGGTAATAGAAGACCAAAATGAGGAAACACTAATATATGAGATAGACGAACTCGAAAAAGAAATTATGACACAAAAGATAGAGAGTACACTCGAGAAAATAAAGCAAGAAGAAGCTCTAGAACAAGAGGAAGATCAATTAAAAGAAAAAGAAGCAATCTTAAAACAAGAGAAAGAGCAACTAAGAAAGAAGGCACTAATATTAAAAATAGATGGAGCGTTAAAACACTTAGAGCAAGAACAAACACTAGATCAAAAAATAGAAGCGCTGGCAAAGAAAGTGCTATCTCAAGAAATGGAGGAACCAAGACTAGAACTACAAAAAGATGAGCAGGAAGCATCAACGTCACAAGAAAAAAGAAAAGATATCAGAACCAATAATAACAAAAAATCGAATCCAGAGGATACTGCTACAAAAAATAGAAACAAGAGTCAGAAAAGAAAAGCCCACGTGGAGCGAAGCTCAAACTGAGAACAGAATAAAATAGATATGGTTCCAAACAAAAGGGCCAACAAAGATAATGGAAGAGGAGGAACAACTACAAATCAATATGCTGAGACGAATACCAGACGACCAAACAGACGAAGACGAAAGTGAGATAAGCAGTCTGGGTGGAGAAATATTTCAATCATGTGAGGAAAATAAACCGTATAAAGACGAATCAAAATCCGGATTGGAGGAAATGGAAACGAACGTACCAAGAGAAGATGAAACTGAGATATTAAAAAAAATTAATGAGATTGTGGAAGAAGTAGATCGAAATCAGATGTTCTTAAACCTCAAAGATACAACCGCATACAGCAGAATAATGAAACTAATTGCGAAAGGATACCAACAGGATAATGGTACGTTCACGGTATCATGGAAAGACATGATAAAAAAGTACCAAGAGAATCTGAAAGAATATGATAGAGAAGAGTATCAGGCTATTATTGATTTTCCAGAGATACCGAGACAGATAATAGCAACAAGAGGCGAAAGCACAAATGAGATATATGACTGGGTAGTGAAAAAGCTAGGACCCAGTTATAAAAATAAACCTTTATATTACCAAGGAAGGAAAATAAAGCGAGATATACACCTCGCGGATGCTCTAATATGGCCAAACGGAATAAATGTAGTAACGTTAAACAAAAATGAAAGCGAAGAAACGACAGCAGAAATATGACAGAAAATTCAAATATTGTATACCAAAGAAATAAAACCCGGATTAGAAAAAGAGAGACAAAAGATAATGAGGCAAAACCAGATAAAAATGACAGAACAAGCAATAGATCAAGCTAGAAAATATATTAACAGACTATCGTTAACGAGACCGATTTCAATGAAAATGTTTGTAGAAGCTGTGCGAGATACAGATATTATGAGATTCGATAATGAGAGAACAGATGAGTTGATAGCCAAATATGGAGAGCACCAAAGAGATATGAGGGGAGACGAACCAATAAAGATAAAGATAAAATTACCGAATGATGAAATAAAAGAAATATTGGTAGATCCCGATTGTCAAATGCATGAATTATACCGACGGATAAACCGAGAAATTATACAGCCAATAATCGAAAGTAGTGATGATGGCATGGTAGAGGACGTGGCAATAATGTACCACAAACGACAAATAAGTCCGCGAGAACGAACCCCGATATACGAATTAGGTATATGGGAAGACGGACAAACCATTAATATCATAGCTATGGATGAACCAGAAAGAAAAAATACGACAAAAAAGGAACAACAAATTCAAGAATTTCAAGAGGAAATGAAAAGAAAAATGGACCAAATACTAACTATCTACCAAGTATGGAGGCAAGATGCGAAGTTGAGCACAAAATTACAACCTATAGATGATTCGCGATGCCGATCAACACCATGGAAAAAGGTGTATGATGATAAGACAAAGGAGTGGAAATGGAAAATGGTGAGAACCGAACCGAAATGGAGAAAATATATACCAGGAGAAGCGCCAGACGATGCAGCTAATGAAACAACCTTAGAGTTATATGAAGATGAACCATATGAAAATTTACCAGAGGAAATGATAAATGAAATGGAATGGCAACCAGAAGAAGACGAAGAAATAAATGATAGAGCTCGATTAGCCCCATACACATGGAAAATAGGTGGATGGGCGGAAAAAGTAAAATCGGCTGAAGAAGAGAAAATCATCGGTATTACATGTCATCAATTCTATACAGAAATCGGAGGATACCGTATGAAATTGAGAGTGTACCCAAACGGAGATGGGGTAGGAAAAGGAAAATATCTATCAGTGTATTTTCTATTAGCAAGAGGCAGATATGACGGAAAGTTAGAGTGGCCATTTAATCGAAAAGTCATAATTTCAATCGCCAAACCCGGAAAATGAGAAGGGCGACACAGCGAAAAATTGGGAGTAGATCCAAGATCTATGATAAGTCAGAAGCCAAAATCCACCGAAAATGTTGCAGGAGGAGTACCACAGTTCCTATTGAAAAAACATGTAACACCTCAATTCGTAAAAGATGATACAATATATATTACAAACGAAGTAGAAACGGAACGAGAAATGAAATTGCGAATCCAACAAGAACAAGCGAGACCGCGAATCAGTGTACTCGAAAAACGAATTCCAGGAACAAGATACTTGCCCACAGATATGGATGATCCTGTGGAGGAAGGATTAACACGATTAACAGAAACGCAAAAATGCAGAGAATTAGCAGCGATATTAAGAACCGGAGCAAAGAATCAAAGACGAGCTGTAACAGATTTGGCAAAATGGATAATCGATTCTTGTAACAGAGTAGAGAATCTGCGAAATATTGTAAAGGAAATAGAGGAATATCGGAGAATGTATGCGTGGTACCCAGAACAATTCCGAGAAATTATCCGAAAATGG
Source organism: Schmidtea mediterranea (assembly GCA_022537955.1). Classification (NCBI taxonomy): domain Eukaryota; kingdom Metazoa; phylum Platyhelminthes; order Tricladida; family Dugesiidae; genus Schmidtea; species Schmidtea mediterranea. The sequence goes on from CM039680.1 coordinate 75,237,787, forward strand.
AAACACACCGAATGGGCAGCCGAAACGATAGAGAAGTATAGTTTAAAAATTATGACACCAGATTTCGAACCAATTGAAAGAGAATTTTATATCACTGCCAAGGTAAGTAAGGTAAAAAAGAGAATACCATATGAATTACTTTTTCACTTACAATACGAAGGACGATCATTAGATGACGATCTCGAAATCGGAGTTACGCAAATGCAATTGGGATTAATAAATATATTAACGGTAACAAAAATTGCAGGTAGAGAACTTAACAAAAGAGAAATCAAAACGAAAACGCCGATAGGACGACAAGAAAGTCTAAATACGCCAGAAGTTCCACCTGCAGCAGATGAAGTAATCGTCATCACAACAGGAGATGAACAGATACTAAATGATCTCAATGATATCGTGGATGAGGAAACAACCAGGAGAATACCGGAATCAAGAGACTTGTTCATGACGGAAAATGAAAACGACATGATAACAGATGAACTAGACGAGCTAGTATGTGCACAGAGGCAACCAGTCGAAATCATGGAGCCAGATACCGAAGAGGAAAATAAAATGAAAGAGAGGAGACGCCGAAACTCAACAGGAGACGAATGGGACAACTGGATAAATGAACGAGGAGCTACAACATCCAGAGAAACAGCAGATGAACAACCTAAACGAAAGGAAACAGGTACGGCAATGGAAAAGAAGGCCAGAGGACGACCGAAAACCGACAAACCGGCTCCAGAAAGAAAAACTAAAGAACAAATGCAGATGGATCAATTGACAACGAAATTAAACAAGCTTAGCCAAGTGACAAAGCAGTTACAGGGAAAACTGAAAGGCCAAGAACAAGGAGCAAAGTGGATCAACAGATTAATAGCTGATATGCTGGGATTAGCAAATCCAGAAATAAAGAGAAATTTGAAACTTAACAATATCGGAACAGAAGCGAAACAGCTTTGGGCAGCAATAAAGCCAATAATAAACAAGATAATGGACAATAAAGTGCGAACCACAACCAAAGATCCGGAAGAATTGCTGTTGATAATAAATCAATTAACAAAACGATCAGACGACCCAAATAGATATTTGGTAGGAATGGCCTATTTGATGTATAATACAATAGCGATATACAGAAAGCGAACTCCAAGATACAACCCAAACGAATATGAATTCGCGATAACGGATATTATCAGAAAAGTAATCGAACCATTCATCTTGACGCAAGGCGGATGGCAAGCTTTTATAAATATGGTAAGTAAAGATGACCAAACTGAGATGATGCAAACAAAGTTAAAGGAGTTATTAACGGAATTTGGGACAACGATTAATGCAAGTGATCCAAAAACAGCCAGAAAAGGGATGAATGCGATAATCACTACAATACTCATATGGATGATGTGCATAAAAGGAGTAGAACCGTTTGTAGTATACGACTGTGATAACATAAAGATTGGTGATAAATACTCACTAAAAGAAACGGAAGAATGCAAAGCTGCAAACCCCGGTAGATTGCAGACAACTGCAACAGCAGTATCATATAATGTATATCAAGAAGTGGACTTCATCAAAACGGAAATCAAAGAATGCTCAGTAACAAGGAAAATTGTGGCATTTCATTGCGGACATCACTCACATTCAACAATTATAGAAGCTGGAACGGAAACAACAGTGGTTTCAGTAACGCGGAACGAATGTGAAGAAGGATTTACGTCAGGACGCATCTCAATAGCTGGACGAGTCCAAGTAGCAGCCGAAGAAGGAAAGATAAAAACTACCCGAGTATACGCTGCGGGGAGAATAACGGCTGGAGACGGAACGTGCGAAGGAGGAGAGTATACTCTATTAAATCAATTGGTCAAAGGAGTAGTAGTGATTGAAAGTTATCAAGTAAAATTAGAAAGGTACCAAGGATATTTTGATCCAGACACGCAAGCAATGAAAAAGTACCCTCAATGCCTGGCAACAGATAGATCATGCAATACGGGGATGTCAACGATCGTATACCACGCCGATACCAGAACTTGTAGACTCACCTTATTGAAAAGCGCAATATTTGATGAAGTGCAAGGACGAGTGCACAGTGAAACAGAAACCAACACACAAAAAAGCGCAATGGATGAATTACGGAGAACCGGAAGAATCGGAAAACCAACAATTACCACTACTATCGGATCAGATGTCACGCCAACGGTAGTAATATCAACTGATACTACTATCGGAATGAGATTCATAAAAGGACGAATAGTGAGCAAGTGCGACGAAATGGTAGCCAGTACCAATTACAAAGGAATATTCTTATCGCGAACAGCAATCCCGAACGCAAAAGCACAAATAGACCCCAAGGATGTAAAACTATATCTGTATATAAATAACAAGATGGATTTCTTATATCATAAAGGATTGGCATCAACAGAAAAAATATATTACGATTTGGTTAAAAATGATTGTATCTTAAACAGAAAAATACTAAAAACAAAGTTAGCAATGGCAATCACAAATCCGGATAACGCAATTCCATTACTACCACTCCAGGAAGGATATTTTGGGAGAATCGTTGAAGAAGTTATGTATACATATAAATGTGAAAAGACAATTGCAAAATTGTCAGAGAATTCAACAATTCCAAGAGATAAATGCATAAATGAATTAGAAATAATGCATAAAGGAAAAATCAGATTCGCTCAACCACTAACAAGGATGATAAATCCAGAGAAATTCGTACCTAATATGTTCAGTTGCAGCAACGTATACGGACCATTATTCGAAATAAGAGATGGAAGTTGGTTACAATTTCCAACTCGAGTAAAAGTAGCACCTCCAAAAATATTTGGACTTACAGAATTGGCCAGTGAAGCAGAATTCAAACCAGTAGATATATCACAAAGTGAAATATACCAAACAAAAGATCTGGAACGAGCCAGAGAACATATACTATTCCCAGCGCAAAGGCAAGCAATATTATCCAATATTGTGACAATAACAGGAGGTAACAACTACGGAGAGAAACCTAACTACGAATTGCTATTATCACCAGACCATTTTCAACATGCTACAGCAAATATGATGAAAGCCATGTGGGGAAGATTCTTAATCTTCGGACAAATGATGCCACGAATTTTAGGAATAATACTCATCATTCAAATCGTAAGAGTGATCTTAACACAAATGTTAGCATGTTTCGATATATACAAAAGAGAAAGGAAAATCAACTGGAAAATGGCAATTGGATTCTTACCGTTTTTAGCAAAGACCATGGTGCTACATGGACACTCAAAAGATACCCACAAGATAAAGAGATTGGTAGGAATCCTAACTAAAATGAACGGTACCGATGAAGAAGTCGGACGAAAATTCAAAGCAATAATGAGATTAGAAGCCGAGAAAACCAGAATGAAGCGACAGAAAACGAGCAACTGGAAACGATGAATGAACTTCAAAGATGATAGCAGCGATAACAGCGACAACGACGAAAATCAAGGAGGAACACAGATGCTAACTCAAGAGCAGCTCAAACAATGGGAAAACCGAAAGACAAGACATAGTGGACATTACAATCATCCACCACCAGTATATGAATGTTTAAAGAAAACAACAAAATCAGTAGAGAGAAATACGCCGATAGAAAGGCACGTACCGATACCAAGACCAACAACACTACGAAACATTTATCCAGTACCATACGAACCAAATTGGGCAGACTTAGTACCAAGAACTAGCCAAAGATCGAGAAGCGTAGATCAGAATCCAGAAACTCGAACCATAGCCATGTTGCAAACGTTAGCTGGACCAACATTAACGATACCTATAGAGATAAATGGAGTAGAGATTAAAGCAATGATTGATACCGGAGCAAACATCTCAGCAATAAAAATGGATAAAATACCCGGAAGATTGTGGCCATGTATAGAAGAAGCTAACATGGATGTGATAACTTGCAGCAAGGAATCAATAGCAGTCATCGGAAAAATCTGGTCGATAATCGAATATAAAAACGTGAAAATCAATACGTACTTAGCAGTCATCAGGAGACTGAGCGCAGATTGTATAATCGGAACAGATCTTATGCCAGAATTATTAAAAGAAATAATAATAGATCTAGGATCAATGGAGTTGAGAGATAAAAACGGACGAATATGTATGTTGAAATCAGAAGTGAGATGCTCAGAGAAAATAGTAGTGCCAGGGCGCACACAAATGATTTGTTACGTGAAAGTAAACGAGGAAACCAGAGGTGAAATGATTTTCGAACCTAATCACAAATTTGAGAAAAAGAAAGAACTGCCACTAGCCAGAGAGATAGTATATGTAAATGACGACAATGAGATCCCGATCAACATTACAAATTTTGACGAAGAAGACAAAGTAATTTATGAAAACGAAAGATTGGGGAAACTAACACCGATGATGGATATTGAACTTCCAACAACAAAAACTGAAGGAACGGAGGAAGAATTGTGGACAATCGACAGTCAACTGCGAAACGAAACCGAGAAAGAGCAATTACAAAAACTGCTAATGGAATTTAAGATATATTTGCAGCATCCGACTTAGACCTCGGTACAAGCGATGTGACGCAACACACGATACCATTAACAGATGATACCCCAATAACACTACGGCCATATCGGTTGGCAGAAGCTCAAAAATCAGTAGCAGAAAAAGAAGTCCAAAAGATGTTAGACGCAGGAGTAATCGAACCAAGTTGCTCGCCATGGCAATTTCCAGTGGTCATGGTAAAGAAAAAGGACGGAACACAACGGTTCTGTATAGATTATCGACGACTCAACGCAGTAACAAAACGGGATACATACCCGTTACCGGACATAAATGAGATGTTACAAACGTTACACGGAGCAGCATATTTTACATCGTTAGATTTAAAAAGTGGTTATTGGCAAATAAAGGTCAAAGAGGAGGACAGAGAGAAAACTGCTTTTACAATTGGGAAAGATCTATATCAATTCAAGAAAATGCCGTTCGGATTAACTAACGCACCAGCTTCATTCCAGAGATGCATGAACTTTGTAACTCACGGCATTAAACAGTGTATGGTATATATTGATGATTTGTTAATTTATTCTAGCACCTTCGAGCAACATTTAAAAGATATACGAAATGTATTCGTTCGACTGAGACAATGGAAATTAAAATTGAAACCATCAAAATGTGATTGGGCAAAGGAAAAAGTTACCTTCTTAGGGCACATCGTGTCAGCAAAAGGTAAAGAACCAGATCCAAGAAACATCGAAAAGATAAAAAACTGCCCAGTACCAAAAACAGTCACACAAGTACAAGAATTCTTAGGCCTATGTGGATATTACCGAAAATTCATCAAGAGTTATGCAACCATTGCGAAACCAATACAAGAATTAACCAAAAAAGACACCCCATTTATATGGGAAAAGGAACAACAAACAGCCTTTGAAACACTCAGAGATAAACTGATCTCAGCACCAATACTCGTACACCCAGATTTTAAGAAGCAGTTTTTGTTAGCGACAGATGCAAGCGAATTGTACAGTTGGTCAAACAAATTCAGCAGGTTAAAGCCATCTGGGTAAAGCCGAAGAAGGTAAAGGCTCTCTACCGAAAAATGACAGTCGCACAACGAGGTTGGACAGAGGAACGACAATTGAATCAAAGTCAAAGGACCCAAATTCGAGGCTTAGAGGTTGCGCTATTGGTGTGCCAAGAGGGCAACGCGGTAACGTACCCGCTAGTATTTGCACCCGCACAACTAGCCTATAAAGAGGTGCCAGTGACTTCCAAACTAGTAGACAAACCTTCCAAACATCGACCCGGTAGAAAAGAGAGGGCCAAACGACGTGCCGTTCAACCGAAATAACAAAATACTATTTTCATCTGTTGTTTAAATAATCATTTTAAATAGCTGAATTAAGTTTTCGAATTGATCTTCTAAATAACTATTTCATATAAAGATTAATCAAGTTTAAAAACAAGTAACTTTGGTGCTCTATTTATGAAGTCAACTCTTATAATGTGCTTTCAGATAAAAAATATTGAGAAATAACTATCTAGATCATACAAATTTGAAAATATTATATAGGCTAACTTATAAATTTAATATTTATAAAAAGAATATTGAAATTACATTGGTGTTTTAATAATAAAAGTTAAATTCCAATTAATTTAAATTTTTAGAATTCGGAATTTATATTTTAATATATTTTAAATATATTCATTTTTTTAGTTTATATTTACTTTATTTTTATTATTAATAATTATATTGAGTTTTTATTAAAGATTTTTTTTATTAAATATTTACAATATCTTTAGGATATTATTTCATATATAAACACCATCACATCAAACACATTCTCTGATTGGCTTAGATATCATAATGATATTTTCTACTGTAATTCATACGATGATTCTCAAATGGTTGGAAATGATGGGAATTCTGTTCTAATAAGCAGTCACATATTGAAAGTAAATTGAAATTTTTTAAATATTTTTATTTTTGAAGTCATTATATAATGATAAAATACCAACTATTAACAAATATTACCTAATGTTAACTATTGAAGAACACTTGGATATTTTTATTAAAACTGAATCAGGGTGAGTTTAATTTTTAATAATGTATTTTTTAAAAATATATTATAGGGCTATTAATATGGTTCAATTGTTGATTAGTGATTTTAGGAAACGCCTAACCATTAAATGGGATCAAATGTATATGTGCCAAAATCTGACACTGATTTCATCTATTACTGTTCATTATAACCTGCCATTGGTTTGTTTTCATTTACTTATTATATTATATTACATATTTTTAATTTTATACTATGGAAATTAAATCCAATAAAATAAAAGTAAACTATATGTTTTTATCGCACTCATAACTATCGTAAAAGTATAACTCTGTCCATGTAGTTACTTCGTTACTCGATATTTTGACTAAAATAATTTATGATAATTTCAACCCCTCGTGCTTTAAAAAAAATTAAAATTTCAATTTAAAATCAATAATATTCTAAAAATCAATAATCTAGACAAAAGGGACATGACCTTGACTGTGGGGTGTGGGGCTTAATAACTCACCTGTGCGCGATAACTCACAGTCACATGAAGGGCTAATTAATACATACTTGCCAGTTTGCGACTGAATTTTTCTGAATGGATTGATATTCTCATATAAAACGTTGGAAATTTTGAAAATTTTATAAATTACTTTGTTTAATCTTTAATATAATAAATAATTGATAATGGTTATTCTAGTCAAACATTCCTCAGTGCCAATCACTAACAGAAAGTCTTATTAATCTTTTAATGGAAATATCCACGAAAGACAATATCATGCATAATTGGGCAACATTGAAACATATTGCTCTATGTACTCTGCTTCATTTTGAGTCGTGTTATCCTGTTATTATTTTAACTGCTTTAATATTTTATTGTCGAATTATATAGACCATTCTCTCTCTAAAGAAATCTACTTTTGCGGATCTTTTACAAAAAGAAAAATCTGTTTATTTTGAAATTTTATTGCAACTTTATAGTCTTATTTTTAAAAATGATGTAGTCAATAAGTGCAGGTAATTCTAATTTTAATATTATTATTATTATTATTCGACATAATATTTTCTACAAAATTTGACTATGAATCAGATTTATTTAAGGTATTCACGAATTTTCGGCACAGCCTTTTTGGTGAATTCCTTAAATAAATATGATTTCTAATCAAATTTTATAGAAAATATTATGTCACTTATAAAGAAACCAGAGGGGAAAAACAAAAAAAGTCCTTATAATATTATTAATATTATTATAATTATTATTATTATTATTTTTTATTATTTTTTTTATTATTATTTTTGTTTTATTATTATTTTTAATATTATTAATTTTATTATTATAATTATTATTATTTTTTATTATTATTTTTTATTATTTTTTTTATTATTATTTTTGTTTTATTATTATTTTATTATTTTTAATATTAATTATTTTATTATTAATTTTATTATTATTATTATTATTATTATTACTTTTATTATTATTATTATTAATATTATTATAATTATTATTATTATTATTATTATTATTATTATTATTGTTATTATTATAATTATTATTATTAATATTGTTATTATTATTATTATTATTATTATTATTATTATTATTATTATTATTTATTATTATTATTATTATTCTTAATATTATTAATTTTATTATTATAATTATTATTATTATTATTTTTATTATTATTTTTAAAATTATGAATATTACTATTATTATTATTTTATTAATGTTATATTTTAATAAAAATAATAATAATAATAATAATAATAATAATAATAATAATAATAATAATAATAATAATCGTTTATTTTCATCTCTGACAAATAGTATTGTCTTGATCATCTAGAAGTTCATAACTCTATTCAAGTGATGATAAAGAAGCTGCCGTTTGCATTTCTTGTTTAAAATCAAGAGCAATATAACACATGATTTTCATTAGATAATCTGTCAAATCTCTTCTAGCCGAAACCATTCTGCAAATCCCATGAGGTAGCACATATCCTATTGAAAGCCCAGACAGATTGAAATAGATTTAAAATGAACAAAATATCTTTATCGCGGCGTTCATTGTCATCATTAATAAATCGATATCCATTCTTCGAGTTTAACCATTTAACGTGTCCAATAACTTGTGATTGTGACTTCATTAATATTTTCATAAAAGAAATAAAACGAATAAAAAAATATTTAAAAAAAATCTAAATCGAATAGAAAATTCAAAAATTCGACAAATTCAAGAATTCATAAAAACTGGCGAATCGAAAGCGTTCAAACAAAAATAAAAATTACTTGTTAAGAAAAGTTTAACTACATAAAAATCCAAATTTTATCCAAAACTAAATTCCACCAGGAAATATCGATTCATAAAAACTCAATTCGATTCACAAATTATCTTAAATCTAAAAATTAAATTAAATCTAAAAAAACTACTCTCGCCTTTGTGTGCACACAACTAAATCTAACAAAATACCTTGCGCTCAGTCCTCAAAATTTACCATTTCCTGTTCATAAGGGTTGAACAATAATTATAATAAAATCTTTTCCTTGGTTGTAATCTTGTCTGTCGTCCAAAAACACATCTTTTCATGTAGAATATTCATGGACAAATTATGTGTTGTTTTCAAATCATTTGTATTTTAATAATTTTAATTTACATTGGACTCTAAAATCATTATTTGTACTTTAAAGTCAATAATTACACAAACAAAAATAAAAATTACTTGTTAAGAAAAGTTTAACTACATAAAAATCCAAATTTTATCCAAAACTAAATTCCACCAGGAAATATCGATTCATAAAAACTCAATTCGATTCACAAATTATCTTAAATCTAAAAATTAAATTAAATCTAAAAAAACTACTCTCGCCTTTGTGTGCACACAACTAAATCTAACAAAATACCTTGCGCTCAGTCCTCAAAATTTACCATTTCCTGTTCATAAGGGTTGAACAATAATTATAATAAAATCTTTTCCTTGGTTGTAATCTTGTCTGTCGTCCAAAATCACATCTTTTCATGTAGAATATTCATGGACAAATTATGTGTTGTTTTCAAATCATTTGTATTTTAATAATTTTAATTTACATTGGACTCTAAAATCATTATTTGTACTTTAAAGTCAATAATTACACTTTTAAAAATATGAAGTGGGATTATATATTACATAGTGATAAATAACTTGTTAACAAACCGCGCGGAAACTTCATTCTCTAGTTCGAAACACTGGTGTTATTTTCTATTGGGGTATATATGAGTGATAACTCATAGTGGTGCATGGGACTCACATGTATATTAACTTTCCAGAAACATAAATATATCAAATTATTAGCAAAAGAATCCAATTTCATTCGAAATTTGATTATTATTATTATTATTATTATTATTATTATTATTATTATTATCAGTAGGAACCCGATTTTCAATTAATTAATAATCATTGTGCTTGAAATGATTGAATTGTAGTTATTTAATATTCAATATACGCTCGGAATTGTTATTTATTTATCCTATCCAAAGTACAGGAGTCAGAAATACATTATCTATTCTTTGTAAAATATTTGTATTATTTAATATCTTTATAATTTTTGAAATATTTTCCTTACAATAATAGAAATTACTTTATAACATTTAAATAAAACTCTGTCTAGATTGCAGCAGGAGAACGCCAGAATCGTAAGTTCAAATTTGCAAACTGTAAATAGAATGGTTCGTAATATTTTGTTTTTTTGTATTTATTTACAAATTTTAGCTGTATGACAAGCAAGAAATTTTAAAGTTTTTATGTTGGATATCAAATGAAGACTCCCAGGAGGTCTGTGACTGATAAAATCAATTTATTTTCTTATTGGTTATAATTAGAAATTAATTGGGTCCCAAACGGCAATATCTAAGTCACTTTTAAACATGATCCAAGATGCTTCTTCATTTCTAACCCCCTTGGGAGTAAACAGAGTTGCCTGCAATGTTCTCACAGTTTCTTGTTTTATATCCCAGAGCACTAGTTTCTTGTGGAAACCTTTTTTTACCCGATATATCAATACGAGTGATATTAATATTCTGGAAATATTTATGATATTAAAAGTAATTTTTGTTAAAGTTTTTATTTACTTTAGTATATTTGAAAATAAATAAACGATGAGATATATTGATACAAAATTATTTATAAAAAGTAATAAATAAAATTTATTAATTTAAATATAAATATTTGAATAAATAAAAAAAATAATTAAAT